>PVJX010024234.1:0-12964 GCA_004027295.1 Dolichotis patagonum | reverse complement strand
TAAAGTGGCTTGAGTTATAAGCTTCCAGTTCCACAAAATATGCGTCTGTCGCTTTCCTGGCCACACAATGTAAAATAATAGCACAGTCTCGTGCCACAGAATCCTCCCAACCATCTTCCCCCACTGTTTACTCTCTGACCTTCCATAATGAATATGAGTAACAGATGTTTCCTCTGTCCATCCTCCAACCCCTGAATGAAGCAACCAACACCTTGTAAGTGTGACCTTGCACAGACTTATCCTTGGTTAAAGAGTTACTTCACCTGGGAGGCTATGACATCCCCATCCTTGGGTGGTCAGTGGCCCAAGGGGTGCAGACGTACAGCCTTCTTTTCTTCTAGCACGACTCTGAAGGTGTGACCTCCACTCCAGAGCCCTGGGAAATTAGGCTAAGGTACTCTCATGGCCTTTTCTCTTTCCCCATCCTGGTTCCCTTCCTCTGTGTCGGCTTTTCCTGAAGAGAACACCTTCAGTAAATTCCACGCACCCAGGTCCCTGTCTCAGTTCTTCAGTGTGTTTTTCTGTTCACCAGCTGTCCTACTCCTCAGTGGAACATGAACTTCTTGAGGGCAACAACTTGATGGGTCTTGCTCGTTGCTGTATTCCTGTCACCTGGCACTTGGCACATAGTCATCACCAACACGGGATGAGATGAACAAACACCGAAGGGACACACAAATTCCAGTCACATTTCTCCTGTTTCCTTTAATCTTCACCCTAACCTTGAAAGTAGATATTGTTTCTCTTGAAAATGGGTAAGACACAGTGCTTTGTTAAATGGCTTGCTCGAGGTGACATGTGAAGGGGGTGCTTCAACTGGTACCAAGCCCTGTTCTTTGCAGACAAGGTGCTCTGACCTCAAGGGAAAGGACCCAGCATTGCATCAATGATAGTGACCTATATTTGGGTGTTATCTTCTCCCTAATTCAGTGTAGGATGAGCCATGAGGATGACAGAATGGCACGTAGCACAGAGAATGAGTCACAAATGCTGTGGAGTCAGGATCCAACTTGAGGCCCTTTCCCTAGCCCAGACTGTGCCTCATCTCCAGGTTCTCTTCCTGGGACGAGAAGAGCCGCTCCCACCAACAGAAGTGCTCCAGCAACTCCACGACAACATTCCACACCAAGTGCTGGCCAGGCCCTGAGCAGAGAGTGTCCAGCCTACTCCAGCTAAGCATCTTCCCGAGTCTCTATTCTCAAGCGGACTTCTTTCCAAGGTACCTGACAACATCATTCCTTTTAAGGAACAGCCCCACCCCTATAGGACTAATGCGATTTTGTTTATAACAGTTGGCCATATATTTCCAAAATCTGTTGTTCATTCTTAAATAATTCTCTTCACTCCAGCAATTAATATATGGGTGCTGACCCCAAGTTATACATGTTTTTAGTTTCATTTTAGAAACATTTCATGAAGTTTAGTGATGTGAGCATTTTACAGGTTGGTCATGAGCATGAGATGAACCCATGTGAGACAGCTATCAGGTGGTGCCAAATGAAACTGACTGAGTACAGGGAGTTAGATTCCATGTGGAAGGCCGCAGTACTTCTGCCTGAGCCTCCCAAAGTGGAGGCAATGCCAGCTGCTTCTAGCTGAGTTTGGGAAACCAAAGAAGTGATGCATTTCCTCCAAGTGCTAGTTCACTTGGCAGGGACAGGCACGTAAGATCACAAGGGCAAGCCCAGGGAGGTGGCTCCCCAGGGGATGGAACTGAAGTGGGGAGGTTTCCTGGCTTCCTCTTGCTGTGTACTTATTCCTCAACATTAAATCTCTTCTCCCTTCTTGGTTTTCTCTTCTTTTGCCTCCCCTTTCTATTCATCTAATATTTTTTCTCTCCCCCTTTCCTTTAGAACTTAAGTTTTAGTCAGTTTGAGAGATATATTCTACTTTTGAGGCACTGTGGTTTGTAGAAAAGAAAGGGCTCATAGGTCACAAAAACCTAGGTACAAACAGATTTGTGCCTTATGGGCAAGTTATATAATCTTGCAAAGTTCTGAGTCTTCTTCTGTAGAAGTGAGGATCCAAATCCTTCTTATTAAGTTACTTGTAGGAATAAATACGATAATATAAACCAAGTGCCTGACACAGATGGTTATCAATGTTTCTTTATTCCCTATTTCCTTTTTCCTTGTTTCTGAAGTACTGGGTATATAGCAGTTCTTAAATAGGTGCTTATTGATTATTTAGAGTTCAACTTAGTAGAACCTCAAATTTCATGGAATGGTTGAGATGATGAGTGAGTTAATGACAATCATCATAAATCTTTTGTGCCTGGCATAGGTGTCAGAGAATCCCGACAAGCAGCCCTCCCCAAATACCTAAAGTACGTGTTATGTTTAATTTTTATTATTTTTAGACATTATCCTTTATCATCCAAAATACAATCTTTATCATTCATGGACCACATCTTGTTTTATAAATTAAGAAGTTGAGGCTTAGAAGGATTGAGTAATAAAATTACAGAACAGAATCGTGACAACAGAACAAGATCTCTAAACTTCTAGGTATGACAGCAGAATCATTGGTTATTCATGTTCCTCATCAGTCTCAGAAAAGGGATAGAACCTAGCAAGTGGAGGGTCATTTGTTTCCCAAGCTCAAAGTGAAATCATCCATCTTAAAAGTAATGTGCGATTGTATAAAATTGGAAGATTTGATACACAGCAGCACTGATCTCATAAGAAAGAACAAATATGAAGGTGTAAGAGTATGGATAAATTAGGGGTCTGGGAGGAAAATGGATGAAGAGTGACATTGTAGGGCACTGGTGGCAAACTTGTGTTACACTTGTTATTTGTTTTTCTTTTAAGACAAAAGATGTTAATGTATGAGTTGTTTTGTCCTAAATTAAAACTTTAGTATCCAGGTTTAATAGTAGTGTTGGCACTTTGCAAATAAATGGGTCGGTTTTGGGTTGCAGTTTGGACACTCAAGCCTCTGAAAGTTTCACCATCAGTGTTCTAGGTACCCTAGAGCTGTAGATAACAGAGAGCTCATATGGAGAATTTTATTAGATGGTTTGCAATTTAAGATTCAGTATAGGCCACAGGATCTCTAATTTGATTGACACTGTTCTCTGAAGCTTGGTGAAGAGCATTTTGAAAAGATTTGTTTGGAGTAGGTGTGATGAGGATGAAACTCTGTTTTTAAAACTGGAGGAAGCGCACGGACTCCTGACAGCTGGACAGCAGGTCAATAGACTCCACACCATCTTTTTCTGTTTTGTTTTCCCTTCATTTTCTTTCCCTCCTCCATTTACAGACTAGTTTTCCTAGGCTTGTGCTCTTAGTAATTTAGATGTTGCTATAAAATATAGTTCTTCCTTTGTATTAAAAGGGGAATCACTTCTTGGCCTTTTGACTAAGATCAGGTGTTGTATCAAAAGGGGACTTTTTCCAAGATTCCTGAAGATACCAAAATCTGTGGATGTCATGTCCCATATGTGCCATGGTGCGTTTGCATACAATTTATGCACATTCTTTTACATAATCATCTATAGATTACTTATAACACCTAGTGACAATAAAAATGATATGTAAATAGTTGTTCTTTACTGTAGTATATTGACTAGGGAATAATAACTAGAAAAAGTCTATGTTCAGTAAAGATGCAAAATTTTTAAAAATATGTTTGATTTATAGTTGCTTGAACTCATGCATGTATAACCTGTGGATATGTAGTGCCATCTGTATTTTGTGAGGCCCTGTAAGGATCTAGTTGTGAAAATGACAGGTTTCCTTGGCAGTTTATGGATGAAATGGAGTCAGATATGTGCATGTTCTACTACACACCATGGCCTTTATAGGTCTTGGCATTTTGGCCATTGCAATGCCACTAAATTGGTGTTGGGCTGTAATTAAGTGGGTTTCACCACTTCCTAATTGAGCGGTTCTTTAACAAAAGGATCATAAATGCAACCTTTAAAAAATAAATTGATAAAACTCTAACAATGTATTTTATTATGTTGCACAGAAAGTAGGTGGCAATTAGATTGCACATTCTTGTCAGCAAGTGAAATTATGGCCAGGGCCACCAATTTTGTTTAAAGAACCAGTAATTCCTGCAAAGTCACGATCAGTGAATAGAGTCTGAATATCCCTGGCTATAGCTGTTTGGTGAAGGATGAGATTCATTGCTTTGGGAAGTTCAGTGCAGGCTCCTAAAATGTCAATATGCATACAATAACCGGGAGGTCTTGTTAAAGTGCAGATTCTGGTCCACATACCAGGGCTGCCCACCATTTTGCATTTTAAACAAACTCTTTGTTGATGCCTTTCCTGCTGGACCGTGGACCACATTTTGAGTAGCAAGGGCTTAGTGGATGCTAACTTCCTCCCTCCCTGTCTGCAATTACTGAAGAAGTGTAAGAGCAGAATATGCAGGTATGAGCTCCCAAACTGATACTATCTTTAGAAAGAATTCAGGGAAAGTAATGCATTTACTTTCCAAAAATACAGTCCTGTGGCACACATATTTCGCTCAGTGATGGCCTGTGTTCATAGTGGTGCATTTACAATTGTCTCATAAGATTATAATGGAGCAAGAAAATTCCTATCATGTAAGCTGGACATGGTAGTGTTTGCCTATAATCTCAGTTACTTGGGAGGCTGAGGCAGAAAGTTATCAATTTAAGGCCATTCCGAGATCCTATTTCAAAATAAGATAAAATAAAGTGCAAAAAGGGCTAAGAATGGAGCTCAGAGAGAGAATACTTGTTTAGCATATGTGAAGTCCTGGGTTCAATCCCAACACTACAAAAAAAGAAGAAGAAGAAGAAGAAGGAGAAGAAGGAGGAGAAAAAAAATATTCCTATGACCTTGTGATAATGCAGCCACCTTAACACTGCAGTGCAGCACACTAGTCATGTGTTTATGATGCGAATAACACAAACAAAGCTGCACTGCCAATCATAAAAGCATAGCAATACAATTGTGTAAGTGTGTAATGCTTGATAATAAAAATAGTTATGAGTTGATATCCTTTTCTATCTTCATTTTTATCATCATTTTAGAACATACTCCTTCTACTTATAAAAATATTGACTGAAATGATATGTAGTGTTTGCCTCGTCTCTTGATTGCTTCGAGAGGCTGTGCTGAGTGATTGACCTAGACTATCCAGGTCAGTGTGAGTACACTGTACAGTGGTCACACAATGACAAAATTGCCCAAAGATGCATTTCTCAGTACATACCCTCTTGGTTAAGCAATGTGTGACAGTTATCTTTTTCAGAGAGATTATTCTCCATACACTTTTTCCTCTTTCTTTTCTTTCTTTCTTTTTTTTTTTTTGAGACAAGTTGTCACCATATAGTTAAGGCTGGCCTTGGATTCTCTGTGTACCCTAGGCAGACCTCAAATTCTCAGTGATCAGTTGCCTCAACCTCCCAAGTGCTGGGATTACAGTCATGTGCCACCATTCCTGACTTCCATATACTTTCATATTTTGTCCCATTATGAGCAATCCCAGGGCTCAAAAAATGATATTAAAAGAAAGTTGTTTGTTTTAGGAGAACCATGATTGTAAAGTAGCAAACTCATTGTAGACAAAAGACTTTAGGGTTGACTCAGAAGTCATGACGGTGTTGTCATGCTGTGTATTTGTATGATAGCCCAGACATCTATCCCAGGAAGCTGTCAGTTCATGAAGTCCGAGTTTGAGAAATTGTTCCAACTTGAGATTTGGGGAAGGTGGAAGTACAGTGCTGGGATAAAGTTGTGTCAGAAGCTGGGTTGGTATAATTTCTTTCATGAAGTTAGAGGGCAATACTAACTTACAGATATTTAATAATCTGCAATTATAAAGTACCTTCATCTGAGTTATGTCATTGGGTCTTCATGAAAGTCCTAAGAGGATGATCCTTAAAAAAGCAGATAGAGAAGGGGTGGGGAGGCAATAAAAAAAAAAAAAGCAGATAGAGAAATAAGGGCCAACAAGTAAGGTGATTTGTTCAATATTCCGCGTAGAGATAAAATCAGAACAGAGGATTTTTAGACTAGTCCTCTTCTTATAATAGCTTTGGAAACTGTATCACATTTGTTTCCACTATACCTTCCTGAGCAGACATCTAAAACTGATCCCAGAATTATTTTTCAGTTTTTAACTTCACAATCTTCTTAATCCTGCATCCCAGAAAGCCAGAAAGATATTCCCAAGAGATTGGACTTTGTATGGGAAGAGAAACCTATTTCTCTCTTAGCAACATTAGCTTGTGTTATCCACAAGTACTGAGTATAAAAATAATGATTTTCCCTGGAGGTCTGTGAAAGGATCAGCATTCGTTTGTTAGTTGGGTTAAGAATTACTTATGTAGAGGTAGGGAATGACTCTAGAGGCCCTTTACATGCATGGAATTCTGAGAAGGTAACTTTATACTTATTATCTCTCAGTGGCTTTGCGCTGAAGTTACAGTGAGAGGATGTAGATAGAATTCTAAAATGGTTCCATGGTTCCACCCTTTGATGTTTACACCTCATGGGAACTCCCTTCAGTTTGAGACCTGTGACCTGCTTCTAGTCCATAGCATTTGGCAAAGGTGAAGGAATCTTGCAGATGTAAATCAAAAGGGAGTGTCCTGAATGGACCCAATTTAATCAGGCACTAGACTCTCCCTTAGGTTAGAGACTTTCTGGATTGCCTTTGAAGAAATCCAGTGTCACATTGCAAGAGAATAGAGAAGCCATATGGCACAGAATTCAGGTTAGCTTTAGCGTTGATAGCAGCCTCCAGCTATAGTGAGCAAAAAGCAATGACCTCTGTCCTATAACCTGTGTTCTGAGGAAGGTTGAAAGCAGATCTTTCCCCATTTGAGCCTCCAGATAAAACGCAGCCTGGCTGATACATTGCCTGCAGCCCTGTAAGACCCTAAGTAGACAACCCAGTTAAGCCATGTGAAACTCTTGAGCCTCAGAAGCCATGGAGGAATAAAACTTTGCAGTATTAAGCTAAGTTTGCAATCATTTGCTATGTAGTAGTGCAAAGCTAACTCTGATGCTTTATGTTGTGTCTCACATTACTAAATCTTAACTTTGGTTCTGTTCCTTGACTATGCATCTATTTACCTATTTACCTATTCAAATTGGAACCTGAAATTCATCTAGACAACTTTTTAACCTGGAGAACAAAGTAAAGCACAGCAGGACCATTAAGGTGGCAGAGTCCCTCACTACAACAGAGCAAAGACCTCATACACCACCTTTCCTCATCGCCCCTTATATTTCTGAATGGTAGTATTGTCTTGCTGACCTTCAGCTGTGAAATCAATGCAAATCACAGAATAATTCTTGCATTTTGCCATAATTTTCCAACTTTTACCAAGAACTATCGCAGCAAAAGTTTGCTTAATGATATCCTGGGCAGTCCTGCTTGACAGTTCTGTTGGAATATGTGATTAGTCTATATTTTTCAATTTTTCCTGTTCCTAAAATAACTCTTGTACAAGTCTACACTGGACTCCATTTGATGCTGCCGCTCTGCCTCCCCACTCTTTTCCATTAATATAGCAGCAATCTGTTCAACTGCCTCATTGCTAGGCTTGACTAGTAGTATGGTTAAGGGCAAATGATTTTTCCTACTTGTCTTTTAAAGATGTTTATTTTTCAGACTGGTGTCAGAAATTGACACCTTCTTAAGTGAAAGGAGACAGTTTTGCACAGATGTTCTGATTTCCACACCTTCAGTAATTGCATTTACGTAGTCATTCCTGGTTCCTGAAATCTGGAGGCCTGCCTAGACCCCAGGGAAATGCTTGAGGATGCTTCTTTATGGCATAACAGCATCACATTCAACTTTTAAATGCCATGGCTCTAATTCACTCCTTAATAATAGTGAAGTGAATTGAATCTTTCACATTGCAGACTTACCTCTCCAAACATCATTAAACAAAACCGTTACAATGATACGTTCATTCCAACAGGTAAGTGCTTTGGCTGCAGCATGAAAAAGAGAATTTGTAGCTTAAAATATTATGCCTTTCCCTTTTCCCCTTTTACATAGTTTATAAAAAAAGGAACACTTCTCCATGGGCTGACGGGATGGTTCTTTTCATGGGCCTTTTGGCTTTGAGAGTGCTTCCCTCATTGCCAGTGCTTCTGAGCAAGCCTGCAGTGTTGACTTTAGCTCTTGAAGGATCAATGTTAAATGTCCACTAATGACATTGGACCCAGCTGCTTGAAATGTCAGCACAGCTGCATTTGTGAGACAAGAACAAAATCTTACTGCTGCTCCTTGTTCTGTGGTGAGTCAATAAGAAAATGCCGATTAGGAACCAAGGCTCTCATAATACTTCATTTTTGTCCCTTTTACCACCAGCTCAGATTTCAATAGAACTTAAGCTCAGGAATCTGGAAGCAAATGCAAAAATGTGCCCATGATTTTGAAATTGTGGTCTATGGCAGAATTTAGGATATACTTTTTTTTTTATTATTACTATATGACTTATGGAGTTTTAAAGGAACCACCCGGGAGGACTCTGTTCATGTGGATAATAAGGTTCCTCCTACAGTAGGTGAACATGATTAGAGGTTAAGTAGCTCTGCACACTTGGAGCGCGAATGACTCTGTCCTGTTGGGAGGCTTTGCTTTGCCTAGTTCTGTTCCTGCTGGACCCAGAGCTTACGATACAAAGGTGCTTAAAGTGGAACAAATGAAAGAGTGGAACAGGCCCAGACAATGCTATCTCACAAAAGCCATGGCAGACTGACACAGAGAGAAGATTCCTAGTGCAAACCCGAAGGCCCACACTCTGAATGGCCTCTTCCTTCTTCAACATCCTACATTAAAGTACTTGATGCAAACATAAATTTTTTTCTTTGTAAAATAAGGTTTATTGAAAAGCAACTGTATTTCAACCTCATGGTGATGAACAAAAACAAAACATATCATTTGCAAGCATTAAAACATGAAATACTAATAAATCTCATCACAAAATTTACAAGACCTATATATAGAAAACTAGAAAACACTACAAAGAAATAAAAGATTTCAAGAACTGTTTTAAGGTGAAACACTTGAAGATAACAATGTTCCAAAAACTGATCTAATAATCTAATTCTAATGAAAATTCCAGTTTTTAAAAAATTGGCAGGCTTTTCTAAAATTGATATGAAAATCCAAAAGAGTTGAAATCATTAAAACAATTTTGAAAAGGAAGAAAAACTTTGAAAGACTAACATGACATTATTTTCAGAATTACTCTACATTCATAACATCTTATTTACTCTTTCAGCTTCTCATACTAGGGAGACAATACAATGCTTATACATATGGGACTGATTTATTTCACTTATGAGTATGGACTTGAGTTCTCCCATTTACCTATAAAAGTTTCTGGCTTATCCTTTTGTATGGATGAGTAATACTGCATTGTATAAAAAAAATCACATCTTTTTGTGTGTGTGTCAGAAAATATATTTATTATTGATGGTGAGTAAAGTCAGTATTCATGTTAGAAGCTGCATAAGCCAAGGTTGTTTTTATGTGTATAAAAATGCCTTATTTCGTTGGTAATCATAAACATCATTCCAGTAAAAGAGGAACATTCTCTCTCCTTTTTCTCTTACTTGCATGATCAGCATAATAAGTTAAAATGAAATAGCTCTTAGATAGTCAAAGAAGAAAAGGAAGCAAGGGGAAATGAGCAAGCCACAGCCTAGGCAGTTCCACACAGACCTTCCCCTGGAGCTCTGTTTTTTGCTTCTTCATCTTTCCACTCCGATTAACTCAGCCTCCCCACCTGCGCCCAGCTTTGTTAGAGGTGAAGTCACCAAGAGATGGAGCCTGATGTGCAGAGACATATCTCGTGGTCAGTAGAAGTTGAATAGAGAGTACAAAGCGGTGGAGAACACCTTCCTTCTCTTATTTTTTCATAAATTGGATTTACTGGTACAGAACAGTGTCCTTTGATGACCGATTCTTGATCTAGACATTGGCTTCTCAAACTGTTGCTGATCAACACATGATATGATTCCGCTGAGTTCATTTTCCAGCACTTCTCTTTAGTGGTCTTCTCTTTAAGTGAATTATTTTCTTACTTGGAAAAAAAGTATTCCACTTCTGGAATTAAAGGTGGTGGAGTTTTGCATGTGCTAAAGTTGATTTTATCCTCCCTTCTCCAGCATGCTCTGTTTGGCATGATTGACACAACGCTCTGTTTGGCATGGTTAGCCAGAGCGGAGCGGCTGAGGGTCTCACGGTAACACGAGGACTTTGGTCTGCAGATCAGCACAGACAGGATGATGCTCATACCGCTCGAACTTTGCTTCTACTTCTTCGGCAGCTTTCTGATACTGCTCAGTGGTGACTCTGTAGAACTCAGAGCTGCTCTTCTCCAGTCTAGCCAGCTGCTCTTTGTAGAATGCATCCTGCTTCTTTATCACTCTGTCTTTCTCTTCCAGCTGCTTGGCCAGGTGCTTTGCCCTTGCACGTTCCTCCTCATTTGATGTCCTCTCTCGAAGGATAGCTCTGGTCAACTGCTCATTGGCTGCAGCCCTCTCCTGGTCCAGGTCTTTGCCTTGCCTTAATCGTTTCTGATTCTCAGATTCCTTCTTGGCTTGCTCCAATGCCAGTTCTTCAGCCACTCTTCTTTTCAATTCTTCATCAGAAACTGAGGCACCATAAATACCAGAATACCACTGGGACTTCGAACCAGATGGAGAGGGTTCCTTCATCTGATCAATCACATTTTCTGAAAGCCAGATGCCCTTCACCACAGTGACGTTGTCATTCTCATCTGCCTCGAAGGTGACCCGGCAGGTGCTGGCCGTCCCACCCATTGTTCCTGCCTGTCCCTGCAGAGTCCTATGGCGGACCCATGAGCACGTCAGGGACCGCGAGCACACATGTGTGGAGGGCGGGACACTGCCCTCTCCCAGCCACATATTTTTTTTGTTTTTTTATCCCTTCCTTGGTTGATGGGCATATGTGTTGTTTCCAAGATTTTGCTATTACAAATTGTGCTGCTATAAACATGGGTGCACATATGTTGATACAGTATGATGTTTTAAATTCTTCTGGGAAAATGCTCCGATGAGGAACAGTTGGGTCAAATGGGACCTCTAATCTTAGTTTTTTGAGAGATTTCTACACTGATCTCCATAGTGGTTGTACAGTGTACAATACTACCCACAGTGTAGAAGGGTTCCTTTTGCTCTACAGCCCCTCCGACATTTGTTATTGGTTGATTTCTTGATGGTAGCCATTATTTCTGGGGGGAGATGGAATCTCAGTGTTGTTTTAATTTGTGTCTCTTGAATGAACAGTGATATTGAACATTTCTTTATTTCTTTGTTTGCAGTTTGTGTTTCTTCATCTGAGAAATGTATATTCATCTCAGATGCCCATTTTTGGATTGGATCTCTGAATTTGAGATGTCTGATTTTTTTTTTTGAGTTCTTTATATGTTCTCAATAGTAATCCTTTGAGGAACAGCTGGCAAACATTTTTTCCTTCAGAGTGTGAGTTGTCCCTTTACTTTGTTAGTGGTTTCTCTTGCTGTGCAAAATTTTTTTAATAAGATGATATTGTTGATTCTTTGTGGCAGTTTCTGCATGATCAGGGTTTTATTTATAAGGTCTTTGCCTACACCAGTGTCTTCAACAGTTTTACCTATTCTATCTTCCAGTAGATTTAATATTTTTAATATTTAGATCTTTGATCCATTCAAATATAGTTTAGTGCATGGTGAAAGATACAGGTCTAATTTTAATCTTCAACATACGAAAAGCTAGTTTTTCTGGCACTATATCTTAAAGAGGCTATCTTTCTTCCAATGAACATGTTTAGGTCCTTTGTCAAAGATAAGGTGAAGGGGTACATCTGGAGTTGTTTCTGCATCTTCTAATCTGTTCTATGATAAAAAAAGATTAATGAGAGGACTGGGGATTTAGCTCAGTGGCATAAGCACCTACCTTGCAAGCATGTGGTCTTGAGTTTGATCCCCGGTACCGATAAAAAAAATGATTAATGAGAGTCTAATCTGTTCCATTGATCCTTGTGTCAATTTTTTTTAGTCAGCACCACATTGTTTATTTATTTATTTTTTTATTACAGTAACTTTGTAGTATAAATTAAGTCAAGAATTGTGATGCCCTCTGCCTTGTCTTTGTCATCCAGAATAGCCTTTGCTAGTCTAGGTCTCTTCTAGTTAGGATTGTTTCTCACAAAATTAGAGAAAATATGACTATTTTGAGGCAAGAAAGTATAGATATTTCCTAAATATATAATAAAGTTAAAGATAGATACGTATGTGAGGGGGCAATGGTCTATTCTGCTTTGTTTTTCTCACTCTCCTCTGTCTCTTTACAAAGATTTAGAGAAATAAACACACACCCAAATTTCACCTTGGAAGTATAGTTTCACCAACTCCTTGCTGTTCTAGTCTAAGAACTGTCATTAAAAAAACACAACAGAGATCTGGGCCAGAGTGGCCTGGGCTGTTTGGATCCAAAGTCTGCGCAGACCTGCATCTCGGCGCGACTCTTTGGGGCTGGTAGGCCCGCCCTTCATCCGCAAGGAACTGCCTGGAGATCGGCATCTGGGCCAGATCTGTTTGGGCCCATAGCCCCGCCCTTCACCCCCAGGAAGTCTCCCAGAAAGCAGCATCTCAGGCTGTCTCTTTGGAACCCGAAATGCTCGGACCCGTAGAGTGGCCTGGGCTGTTTAGTTTGGGAATATTGTGGAGACTGGCATCTTGGCCAGGTCTCTTTGGGACTGGGAACTTTCCAGAAACCAACATTCTGGCATGACTCTTTGGGATCTGTAGGGCCTTCACTCGCAGGGAACCTCCTGGAGACCTGCCTGGGACAAGGCATGGAGGCCTGGCCTGCCTGAGATTCCACAGGCTCTGGGGTGGCCACACCCAGCATTTGCCTTACAACTTAGGGAGCCAGGAGCCCACAGAGGGGAGTTAGGACCCTGTGAGGAAGCCAGGAGCCTGTGGGGGAGCCACTGCCCCTCCAGGAAC
>PVJX010024233.1:0-28312 GCA_004027295.1 Dolichotis patagonum | reverse complement strand
TTTATTATGTTTTTTAATGAAACAGCACATATGTAATATGGTAATGTTATTCAGATGTACATAAACATAATAAAATGACATCTACAGTAAGCAAATCAATAATTTTCTCTTCATATAGTTAGGTATTTGTGTATGATGTAAGTACCTGTAATCCCTGTAATCCACATTCTTATCAGAATCCAGTGTTAAATATGGTTATCACACTACATGTTAGAATAGACTTATTCATCCTACATAACTGAGACTTTACACTCTTTTATTAGCATCTTTTCCACCCACTACCCACACTCCTCACCCCTGATAATCACCATTACATCCTCTGGTTCCATTTACAGTAAGCCTTAAGTATCTGTAGCTTCTACCTTTTGAATTCAGTCAACCATGGATCCAAAAATACTAGAAAGAAAGAAAAAAAATGCAAGTCTGCTATGCTTGAACAGTCTATTTTTAAAAAATAAGTATGCCCTGAAAATATAATGTAAAAGCTTTTGCATACCATTTGCATTGTATTAAGTATTATAAGTGTTCTAAAGATGACTCAAATATACAGGAGAATATGCATAAATTATGTGCAAATACTGTATTATTTTATATAAGAGACTTGAGCATCCATAGATTCAGGTATCCATAGGGTCTTCAAGTCAATCCATCTTGGATGCTGAGGGAAGAATCTGCCTACAAATGAGATTATGCAGCATTTCACTTTCAGTATCTGGCTCTTTTTACCTAAAGAATAGCTTCAGTATCAATTTCAGGTGTTGAAAATAACAGAATCATCTTCTTTTGTAAAGCCTGAAGAGTATTCCATTGTGTATGTGAAAAAGTAAAACTGTACAAGAGAAACTGATCTTTTAAAAAACTTTGTTCTTTTGAAACTGCCTAGCTCTGTAGCTGCTTCATGGCTTTGCGAATTACTTTCTTGATCCCTGTAACCGAACATAAGGGTGCCTGATTGTACCACTGTACCAAGCTTCATAAAATAATGAACACTGCTCTACATTTGCACTTGACTATCTCATCCTGCTAATCAGAAGAACTGCCAGGCCGTTCTGTCTTGCCTTTGTACCTCTTGCTTGCACATCATATAAAAGTCCTAGAGCACCAGAAATCAGGGCCTGATAATCCAAGATCGGTGCCTGTCAAAGTAGATAAATCTTCCTCCAAATCCTGAGTATTGGTTCATTATTTCTCTTTGCTGTTGCATATGTAAACCATCTTTTCTACATATATTCATCCATTAATTGACACTTAGGTTGCATCTATATCTTAGCCATTGTGAATAATCCTAAAATGAGCATAGGAGGGTAGTCATCTTTTAAACTACTGACTTAATTTCTCTTGGATATTTAGCCAAAAGAAGGATGATTGTTAATTTTATTTTTAGTATTTTAGAGAAGTATAAAACTTCTCTAAGTTTTCCACAAGGGTGATTCTGATTTAAACTCCCAAAGGGTACAAAAATGCTCTTTTGTAGAAATGTGCTGTAAGCTTAGATGTCAACTTGATTGATTGGCTTGAGAGCTACCTAGGGAATTAATAGAGCACACTTCTGGGTGTGGCTGGGTGGGCTATGGCGGTGTGATCGTATTTTTGCATCCCTATCTTGCTGCTCGCTCTTTTTGCTCTGTCTTTGTCCCTCTGTTATGCTTTTGGCCACCATAAACTAAGCACTTTTGCTTCTGCCAAAATTCTCTTGCCTTGATTCAGCCTACCATGGACTGAATTTTCTGAAACCACGTGCTAAATAAATTGCAGGAGTTGGGCATTTCGTCCAGCAACAGGACTTAAATCATACTATCACCAGCACGTAGTGTTGCTTGTCCTGTTAATGACAATCAACATAGTAAGTAGGAAGTGACATTCCATTGTGGTACTGACTTGCATTTCTGTGATAACTAGTGGTGTTGAAGATCATTTTTACAGACCTGGTGGCTATTTCTAAAATATCTTTTTAGGGCAAACATCTATTCATATCATTTTATTAATTTTTTTTTATTTCGCTGATGGTTGTTTGAGTTACTTAAATATTGCAATGGCAGTTCTTTCTTAAATATCTGACTTGTTTGCATTACTCCCATCTGAAGATGCTCTTTTCACTGTATTTCTTTCTTGTACGTTGCTTGTTGTCTTTATTATGTTGAAGGGCTTTTAGTTTGATATAATCTGTCTTGTTGGTTTCAATCACCTGAGGTTTTGATGTGATGAGCAAAATATCATTGCGAAGGTCAATACCAAGGAGCATTTCCTGTGTATTTTCTTCAAGGAGTTTCCTGGTTTCAGGTTTTATCTTTAAGTCTTTAATCCATTTTGAGCTGATTTGGTATATTTTAGATCTATCAAAGGAATTGATTCTTGTCACGAATCAAACATCAGGAAGAAATATGAATGTCAGGAAGAATTTCTGCTATCTGGCACTCGAGGTCTAAGCAAGGCAAGCTACTTTTTAAAAAGAACTTAAACACAATTTTGATGTATGACAGAAAACCATGATATGAATGGGTTGCAGTGGTATCAGTGACTGGAAAAATGTGCAAATCTTAGGAAATTTGGAAAAGAAAAGACCAGTTCACACTGTTTTTGTTTTCAAAACTTTTCGTTTACTTTAAGAGGTTGACTGCACAAAATAGTGCCAAAACACTAGGAAAGTGGACAGAACATCAAATCCCTTTTAGAGGAGAAGTGATAAGCTAGAGGTAGGGGAATGCTGAGAGCAAGATGAAGTGACTTTAGGTAATCAGAGTAGAGATTGCTGCCTGATGGAATCCAAGTAGCAAAAATCTCATTTTGTAAAATAGTTGATGCCTTTTTATAGCATTACAACATTTGGGCTTTATGTTGCATAATATTCACTCAGTGACAAGCTGACCCTCTTCGCCCCCAGAAGCTATCAGTCCTCTGTAGAAAAGTAATTCGGCAGCTGTCTTGCCAAAGATAAACTCATGAATCAGTGATGTGGGCAGAGGTGGCATCCCAGATAGCATTCTGAAAAATCCATAAATTCTTTAAGAACGACAGAATGACCGTTTCCTCTGCTGTTGTCAGATGCTATTATGCCTAAATCACACAATTCTATTTGGAAACTTAAGGTGGTCTGGAACAGTGCCCTAGCGACCTTAAAGAAGAGAAATCATGAAAATAAGAGTGCAAGGGAGACAGGATATTTTATTATTGTAGAAAGTTCCAAAAAGAAAAAAGATGTAGAACATGCCACCTTCAGTAAGCATTTAAAATATTACAATATGACTTTTCTCTAAGTTGTATTACACTGTCATTTAGATATGAATATTTAGGATACATTAGCACTACATTTGAAGATAATTTTAAACCTCACTAAAAAGGCTTCATACAAGAAAAATAAAAGAAAAAAAAAAGCAAGAAAAATACATAGATTCTAAGAGTTTCAATATTTTGAACCACAGAACAACCTGACTATACAAGTAATGTTTTCAAAGAAAGTGTTCTGTAATACTTAATGACTCCTCTCATCAGTTGATTAGAGGTGACATGTACTATTATCAAATTCTGGCAAAACTTCACTTACATATAATTTTGTACATTTAGTTCTGAGTAACATTCACCTCATACTTGGTCAGTAGAGACTGTAGTAGGAAAAACTTTACTTTCAATAGGGAGTGTTATGGTTTGTGTTTGGATGGTCCCCCAATGTTCATGCAGTCATGGAGATGGATGAATCTATCATTTGTGATTGGTTCCTTGCCGCACACTGGGATTGGTGGCCTGAGTGCTACTGCTGTCCAGGGTGAGGAGCCAGCATACAGTATAAAGGAGGGAAGGGAGTATGGTTTTTCCTTTTTGTCCTTTTCACTCTTGCTGCTTGCAGCTAACATGAGCAGCCACCTCTTATCCACATCGTGGAGCCAGCTGACTATAGACTGAAATCTCTAAAAACTGTAAGCTAAATAAACCTTTCCTTCCTTCATTGTGGACCACAGGTATTTTGTCTCAATAAGGAGAGAAAAATAACCAAAACAGGGAGTAAGGTAGATGATACCAATTGATCTTTGATAAAATGTATCATTAGAATTTAAAAGAAAAGCCACTAGTTTGAAGACTTTGTTTTCTCTTATGTTTGCCTTTTATATGAAGAGAAGCCTTCTTTGGTATGTTAGTTGTCCTCTCTGAAATTCCAGTTGGAAAAAATCTAACCATATACTTTTAAACACTAAGAACACTAATAAAAGAATTGCAAACCTCAATTGTTTTACTAAGGTAATTACACATAGGCTTCAAACTCAGTGAACACCCATCCCTTCCAAGAGCAACACGTTAATTAGATTTCATTTATCTTATTTCTGTTTTTTAATTTAATCAGTCAACAAATGCAATAGCATGCTAACTTGGTTATAAAATTATATATGCTTAGAAATACCAACACTTGAATTGACTTTTCTCTCTTCTCTCCCTCACCTCTCAGCAGATATTTTTACTTAAAGACAGTAAAGTTTCTTTGAGACACAGCAATTTCTATCAAAGTATCACAGAACACCAAGAAACTGGTGGACTCATTTGCATTCAAAATTTGAAATAAAGTGGAAAAGTTACAATAAATGTTGTAGATGGAAACAGGAATGATATAGTATCTAAGAGTTGACATGGTCAGTTGGCCATATCAGACATAAATGCCTTTTTGTTTTATCACAGTACGAAGGGAATACCACAGTTCTCCTTCACATGTATCAGAGTCAGAAAAGTAAATGACCATGCTCAAGCTAATAGTAAACAAAACTTTTGTTTACTGATAACAAAAATGTTGCTTAGGACTAACCTAAGCATGGTAAGAATCATAGTTGACATTCATGAAAACAAAAAGGAAACACCCTACTATCTTAAAACATTTGTAGAGTAAATCTATAATAATTTCAAATGAAACTGTACGAGGGACATGGTGAAATAGGAATAAATTGTTTGAAAGGAAAGGGGAACCAGGGACGGGGTGGAAGGAAAGAAGGGAAAAGAAAAAATGAGAAAAAGACAAAATGGAAACAAAACTTTGTGAAGAAGGAGAGGAAGAGGGATTAAAGGGAGAAAGTGAAAGAAGAACAATGATAAATTAAGCTATAGCATGTACAGGTACGATTTCCTTCTGATGAATGTGATCATTGTGTATATCTAAAGTGTACCAGTAAAATGGCCCTGAAGCAAGGCCAGCAGATCGCTGTAGCTGCTGGTTTCAAACAGGAGCCTAAAGAGAATTCTTCCTGTGGTCTGTTGGCCACTTCAGAACTTTGGAAATGTAATGATCAATTCATCAAAAAGAAATAGCAGGTAAGTGTGGCAGACTTTTGGTGGCCTGCAGGAGAGAGACCCTGGTGCCTCGGGACCTGCACCATGCGGTTGACTCTGGGTGCCGGGAGAACAAGGAGCTCCTCCCCTCTCTGGGGGGTTGCTGTAAGCCTGCCGGCACACGGGCTGAAAATCAAACATCTCATGTCGTCCTGTCCCTCATCCCATCCCCCCCTTAGGAAAAAAAATATTGGCTAGGTTATTTAGTATGAGCTCCCCGTATGCAAAGATATGAACAACCATTTGGAGAAAACAAGAGACAATAAGACAGATAGTGAAGATCTCTGGTTGTCTAGCTTTGAAGTTTATGCTTTCTTATGTCCTGTTCTGTTCTGATTTGTTGTGTTTCATTTTACCACCTTTAAAATAAAATTAAAAAAAATAAAAATAAATAAAGTGTATCAGTAAAATTAATTTAAGGCCATAACAAAAAAGAGAATTCCGGAATCTAAATGTATTAGTTCTTATTTTCCAAAAGTTCTTATTATTTATTATTATGTTCATAATATAAACACTCTGCAGAAACTTCTAGACTAATGGCAATCTTGAACACACTCAGTTTGATTTTTGAGTGATAGATAGATAGAAGAATGGACGTACCTCAACCTGGCAAGTGAAATGCAGAATTTCATGTCATTTTGAGACGGTCTGCTGGCCTGTGACATCCACATGCAATAAATGAGGTGCTGCTGCCCTCCTTGGTGACAGTAGTTAGTTCTGGCTATAATTCATACCTTTCCACTAAGTCTATTAGCTTATGAATGTGTTTCTAATGAAGCCAAACTGACATAATACAGTGTGTCTATGTTAAATAATATATTTGTTCTGGTTAAGATCACAAACAAAGAAAACATACAAGGGTCATTATTATTCATTATTAGTCTTGAACTGTTGACCCATGAAAAATACTTTATGTAGAAAAGAAATATTTCTGAAGTAAAAACATATCATGGCTATTTTCCGATGGTACAACGATAAAGTTATAAAACTGAAGAGGATCAGTTCAAAGCTGTTGTAATATATATTATATATGATCAGGCAGCTATAAATGAAACATACAAAAATAAATAATCAAATACATAATCATAAGACAAAATGAAGATAAAAATTTCATGTAGCATAGAAACAAAGATTCTAATGTATAACAAAATACAGATGAATTTTCACATTTAGAGATATGGAAACCGAGGCTGGGAATTGTGACGCACATCTACTTTCCCAGCAGTCTGAGAGGCTGATGCAGGAGGATTGCCAGTTTATCCTCAGCGTTGGCACCTGTCTCAAAAACCATAAAAATTAGGAAACTAAAGGGCTTGTGATGTACCTCAGTGAAAATATCCTCAGTATAATCCCCAGTGACACAGAAGTAGGAAGAGAGAAATAGAGAGAGAGAGGCAGAGACAGAGACAGAGGAGAGACAAGGGGAGACAGATAGAGACAGACAGAGAAACAGACACAAATAGAGACACAGAGAGATTGATTCTAGGTCTTGAAGATGCTGTGCTATGCAGCCAATCTTTACTCTGTCATCTTTCACTCCCAGCAAGAAGTTTAGAAGGGTAATAATTTTCATCAGTGTTAAAACTTGCACAGACATAGAAATGTTTTGCATGTCTAACTTAACCAAGTGCTTCACTCACATGTTTCAGTGATAAGGGCTTAATATTAAAATGACATATTCAATACTGGAGGTTTTAGTTTCCAAATTTATTCTAGTCTATGTAATTATAAAAGATGATTCTTTTATAAATTTAGATGCATTTTTTTTCAAGACTGATGTCATTTGACAGATTTTAAATTAACTCTTTGTCAGCACCTGAAGTAACTGAGTTAAAAATAGCTAATGGAGCTAGAAAAGATAATGGAGTTCTGATATTTCCACTTTAATTAGACTTTAACTTAGTCATTCCTTGCCTTCCTTACCTCTCTAGAACATTTGAAATTTTAAGAGTAGGTGTGCTAAATAAGTAAAATTAAAATCAAGTGAGAAATTTAGAATTTCCTATTTCTGCCCCCGCCTGTGACATGCCATTGTGCATCACAGCCATCACCTATGAGTAAACATTAATTTTAATGCTAAAGAATGACATAATAGTAGCTTATAGATGTTTTAAAATATTTACCTGGTAACCCCAAAAGTTTCTAAGACAATCTAACATTTTAAGTATTTATTTTCTTGTTGCCAATATAAAGAACATATCTGAATTTTCTGTGGAAGGAAAACACTAACAATCACAAAACTTATTTACGCTATAATCATTCCTTCAGAAAAATTTGTACAGAGACAAAAAAAAAAAAAAACAATAACTGAAAACAATTAATTCTCCCTTGAAGAGAAAGATTTCAGTGTGAGTTGAAGTAATCTCATGAAAAAGAATATGAAACATTTTGGTGGTGAATTGGTGAAAAACAGTTATTTTGAAGGCTTTTTAAAATTTTAGCATAATAGACTCCTTTGCTTTCTTTTGGTCTCTCCCTGATAGTCAATTTTAATTTGCTCTTTCTATCACCCAAAGTCATACATTTGGCCACCTAAAATAGTAACAAAACATGCAAGAGTAGGTAACATTTATAAACTGATAAAAATGACAATGTTGACAGGAATCCTTGAATTTTCTGCCACAGGAGAACAGGATTAGTGAGATAGGAGTTAAGATTCCACTGGGCTAGAAGGCCAGTAGCCCCAAAGTAGAGTCACAAAGCAGGAAACTGATTGTACTGAGTGAGCACCCTGGAGGAATCTTAGGAAAATATTTGCCAAGAGACCTTTGGCTATCTGGGAACTCCCCAGAGCAAGATCATGCAGACCACTGGCTTAAGGACACACGAACTCCGCAGGAACAATGCACAAAGATTGCATATATTGGACCCCCCAAACATGGAGTCTCTTATGTAGAAGAGATTTCACTGCTTACACAATGGCCCAGACTCCTCACTAAATCCCTTGAGAACCTCCAGACAAAGAGCACCTATGGTTATCCCACTAAGACGCCCTTCTCCCAGCTAGGGGCAGTTCCCTTCCTCTGTTTTTAAAGCTTGTACTGTCTTGCCTTTCCATCTTTTAAAGACGCTTACCTGTACTCTACCTCCTCCGCCCTTAGTTTCCTACTTTGTTCTCTTAGAGCATTACCCAATTTCCGGTAACGCCAGTACTAGTTTTACTATCCTTTAATTCACGTGCTGGCATATGTGCTTTTATGCTGTGTTCTATGGAATTCAGAATAGAACACAAAACTCAAGTCCTCAGCTTTAGCCCCTTCTAGTAGTTCCTGCCATTGTACAACAGAATTATGTAATCTTCTGCTTAAACTGTTCTTATCAAAAGGAAAGTATTAAATTTCTGATTCGATCCATGAACAACATAAACTCTTCTTATGGGTCTTATTTATGATGTACACAAAAGCATAAACAAATACAAACATTGTTTTCACATAGGGTATTAGTGTATGGAAGAGCAGGTGTAGAGTAGTGAGGTTGTTTCTTCCCTTGGTAGAAATGTATGTTTCAATAACTGTGAAAAAGTGTGGAAATTACTGAATTTCGATTGCAAAATAAAAGTAACAAAGTCAGGGCTTTATAACATGAATATTCAAGTTCTTCTAAACTCCCCTTTCTTTACCTCTCTTGCTATATTTTAAACAGAAGTTGCTTGAAATATATTACTCTAGATTTATCAGATGAAACACTGAAAGTACTCAATTTCCTCATTAAAATATTAAGTACTCATTTTGAGTTTTTTTAAAACCAATTTAGATAGTAAGAAAAAGAACCAGTTTTCTCTGACTTTCACCCAATATTTCCAGTAACCAAAATATGTGTGACATTTCTCCCACTAAGCCATCCTGTTACACCAGTTAGGTTTTCCCTAATTTGATTTAATTCTATCACAAACTTAAATTAGTGTACACCTCATAGGTTAAAGGCGCAGTCCCACAAAAATGTCTGCTCCTAAAACGCCAATCAGAAGCCGTAGGTCCTCAGGTTATCCATAACTTCTATCTGCTGCTATCCGTGACTTCTATCTGAATGTAGAGTTCTCATGATCTTCTTAGGTTTCATTTTCTAGGGCAGCTCAAGGAACCAAGAAAACAGAGTATTTACTATAGCCAATTTATGACTGATATTTTAAAGGAGTAAAATGAGCAGGCAGGAGAAGGAACACACAGAAGAAGTTTTGGATGGATTAGTGTGCTGCCTCTTGGCACATAAATGTGTTCAGCAAAGTGAAAATTCTCTGACTGAAAAACCCCAGAATCCAGGAATTTTTATGTGCGTTTCATCATTTAGGCTGGGCTGACTGCTGAGTCAACCTTCAGCTTTTCTCTCCTTCCTAGAAAAGGTTTTTAATGACAGTTCAAACTTCTAGCCATGGTAACTATGTCTCCCATCCTGGAGCACAACAAAATAAAATATTTCTATCACCCAGGAAATTCCAAAAGAATACCCATGAAAAACCAGGGTCAGCAATCAAGTATTAGAACAAAAGACCCTCTTTGCACTACTATTGTCTAGGAAATTACAAAGGATTTTAAGAACTTTGTGCCAGAAAGTAAGGATAAAAACCAAAATATGTATTTATTTTCTATAAATTGCAATATTACTACCCTATATTCAATGTCACATGGTTTCTAAAGAGAAATCATCAATTTTGCCAAAAATCTTATAGGGCAAAAGCCTTATCCAACAGATAAATCTTTCATAAATTAAGTATATATTTTGTACATTTATCAAAGCAGAATATTATACACTGATAGAATAGTAGCATCCTGACTTTGAAGGGGATTTAACCCATACAGAATAATTGCACGTATATTCTGTAATTACTTGAACAATATCAATGACTTTAGGAAAAAATAGAAATTAGGCCTAACTCAGTCAATATAAAATATAATGAAATAGATTAAAATACTGTTTTCAACAGTGGAAGTCAGAGACAGAGTTGCAAAGTTTGATATTACTGCTGTGGAGATGCCACAAATTACAAAACAGTTTTACTAATGTGTACAAATTACATCTTGAGAAATATTTTTTCAGCTGTATCCTGCTTTATTGACAAGCATCTAGGCAACTTGTTTAGGCACTGTGTTTTTCTCTTTTTTTTGGTTTGTTTATTTGGGGGTTTTTTGGTCCTTTTTTGTTTGTTTTGATTTTCTTTTTTCATTGATGTCATTGGTTTCCTGGTTTCAAGGTGATTTGTGTTCCATGTTGCCAATAGGACAGTCCGGCTTCAAATAGACCTAAGAGATTTTTAGGAAATCTTTGCTTTTGACAAAAATGCCATTAAAATGAAATTAGCAAACATAGAAACTTAGCATGCAGCTGATACAGGCAAGACAGAGTGAAGAATCCTTACCATGCTGAGGAAGAGAACAGAGACCCCTGAGACAGTCTTAGAAGCCACAGCAGATGGCCCTGTTAAGCCAGATGCGGCCAATTAAGGTTGCATTTACAGCACCTGGTTAGCCCTGGAGGACAGAGCGAACAAAGAAAGGAGGAGGCCTCCTGTGTTCATTGACTGGCCACACTGCAGAGCTATGTGAATTATGGCCCTGGAAATGACATGCTTTTCATTTGGACTGTGCCTTTTATTTAATGCATTGTGATCAGCATTCAGAGAGTCTCAGCTGCACTGGGTGTTGTGTTTACGTTTCAAAGGAGCACAAATGAAGCCTGGTTCCCCGCGGCTGTGTTTTTATTTTGTTCACATTTACTCTCCAGGACCCTAGTCTTTTTAGCAGCCCTGATGCCAGGGACTTCTCAAAAGTAGCCCTGCAGGAAGAGGGCTGATCAAGTCTCCAAAGAGTTTCCAGCCTCCTCTTCGGGTTGGGTTATATTGATCTTGGGGAAAAAACACTGCTACTAAAGATCAATAGCATTTCTAAGCTATTGAGATGGCTCTACCTGCTCCTTAAAAGTAGATATATTTGAAGAAAGGAAAAAAAAAAACCACACAACAAAATACTTAGAAATTGCTTTGCATTACCTTATATATGATTACGCACAAAGATAATTTATTTTATTATTATTATTGGAGAAGTATTATTTCATAGATATTGGTAATACCTGAAGTTAAAGTCTTCTTCAGCTACATGTTTTGGCAAAAACCTGTTGCTTTTTAAAAATATTCTCTGCATCTAATACATATATATATACATACATTTTTTTTGAGACAGGGTATTGCTTGATAGCCCAAATTATAACTCTTTGACAGTGACTAAAATTCTCTCATATTTATTCCTCTCATTTAAGGCACTAACCCTACATTTTCTGTCCTGTAAATATTAAGGATTCTGTGGGCCACATGGAATCAGTCACTGAATCTGTAACATCAATTTTGGGTTTTAGAAAAATGTACTCACCAGCTACACAAACTCATCATGTTACAGAAACTTTTGAATAGTCTCCAACACAGAACTAACCTCTATTATAACATGCACTTTGGTCATTTAATTGATCTCACATTCTCTAATTTGTTTAAAATTTTGTGTGAGTGCACAGGTGGAAGAGGAAATTGAGATAATCTGCACTGTGCCTGTTCCATCCCTTTAGTCTCAACTCGGTGATTCTTCAAGAGATGTTGCTTTTAATTCTCATTTTTCACTATCAAAAAATCTACTATTTTTTTCAGATTCTGCCTGTAGCAAATAGAATATATGTTGAATTCAGATATCACCTTAGGGTTTCCTGTTTGTGAATATTATATTCAGTTTTATTTGAACACTGTAAATATGAAACAATAGGAGACAGCATTGTCACTCCTATTGGTTGTTTTATTTAATTCTCACTTCAGCTCAGGCATAACAGGTTTTCATTTCATTGCAGGCTTCCTCTGAAGGCCATACGGCTTTCAGATGTGGGACGGATGAGTGTCTTCTTTTGCGGTTAATAGAGCCTTCAAAGACCTTCACTTCTCTCAACTGGGCATAGATCCTTCGTGCCACATTAACTACACTCCCCAGCAGCTGTTGCTGAAAGAGATGTGAAAAGGCATTCTTTTGTCTTCCTCTTTGCTGCCTTCTCTTCTTTTGCTAATTCTACAAATCCACCCTGTGTTGTGCCAAGAAATTGCCATCTGTCTTCTATTCAAAAGGCAACCGTTTCCAACAAACATAAGCAGCTTTAGAACTCTGGAATAGAAACTTGTGGAAGTAAAACTGCAGTTAGGAGAAAAGCCTCCACAGCTTGTATCTTGACATTCATTTTAGGTTGACGATTTTGGGTATTGCTTCTTCCTTACAACTAATTCCTAGTAAGCAGATGAAAACTTTAGGATTGTCATCTCTTCACAAGAGTGAAATTACAGTTTTACATTTAAATGGCTCTCAAGCACTGGTATTTACCCTAATCACCATGTGAGTGACTCCAGCCAAACACCAAGGATACTCATAAAACAACAAACTTCTTCAAATTTCAAGATCCTAATTATTTTTTAGATGCCCAAACCAGAAAATTTTCATAACAAGAATTAATTTCTTAAGGGAACTCACAAGGAATAGTTTATTCCTTGTGAGTTCCTTCAAGTAATTCAGAATAGGTCAAAAGCTTACACAGAGTTACAAAAGCAGATAATAACAGTTAACAAAGCTAAAGTGGCTTAATGTAAATTATATAATCTCGCTGTCATGCATCTATATTACCTGCAATATTTTGCAAAGTAGATGATAAAACATATAGGATGGTCTCTTCATCATGTGGTTTAATACAGTATGATATAATGCAAATAAAGTAAGCAATGAATTATATGTTTGCTTTCTTTTATGATGAAGTTTAAGGGACTAATAAGAGTACAGATATGAGCTTATTGTGAAATTTAAAAAAATATCTATACTATATTGCAGAGATGGTGAATCTTTTAGAGTTTCAATGAAATAAACCCTCTGCTGTGACACGTGTGCCACAGGTTTACCACCATTCTATCGAGTGTAATTAATACTTGTTATAATGAAAACAGTGTTTCAAAATTGGGGTAGCAGAACATAATGCTGATGTTTTAAGTAGAGTTGACATATGAACATGAGAAAGAAGTCATATGAACAGTAAGTTGCATCAATGTCAATTTCCAAGCTACCATGTGTTCTAGACATCAGTGTTGCACTGATGCAAACTGGGTAAATGTTCATAAGATCTCTGCAGAATTTCTTATAACAGTACATGAAACATTGATTATCCAAAGTTAAAAAAAGATATAAACAAATTATTCCTTTTTTTGAGGTAATGGATCTTCCTTGATGGGTTTTAAGAGACTGAAAAGATTAGGTTTTTACTTTAGAAAAGATATTTATTTATTAGAATTGACCAGAGAAGGAGGGAAGAATGATGGGGCAAATTCATAAAAGAAACTGAAATTTCCAAGAAGTGTTTTCAAATATTTTAAGTATAACATTGCTCTGAAAAGAGAAACCATAATGAAGGTAGAGAGGAAAGTCTTGTTTTAGGAACAAATATTGCAAAAAATGGATAATGAATTTACAGTAGCAAATTTGAATGTAAAGCAGAGAGAATAGTTGGGAGATATTTACATTTCTAACTTGAATGACTAGGTGATACTCGCACTGTTTTCTTACTGAGTTATAATGAAAGCGAACATGTAGAAGAGAATGTAAATATTCTAGATTAGAAACTCCCGAGTCAAATTATTCAGGAGAAAATAGCAGAACCCCATAAGCAGATAGCTATAATGATGAATCACAGTCCCTTTTATTTGGACAAAGTAATGAAGAAACATTTTCTAAAAGAAACATTGTGTTTTTACTGTTGCATAACTTTAATAATTCCAAGGAGACCATCAGAGTGGGTTATTCTAATACTGAATCTCCTCCACCTATGAAATAAATTGTTACAAAATATAAAGTTATAGGAATCGAATGTGATATTTTTAAAGTAAAAATATAATTACAGAATTATTTCTGTCAATATGGCCTCTTATACTTAATGTTACGTTTTCTGTCACACTTCAACTTGTGAAACCTTGCATTTTTTCCTCACTTCAAAAAATATAAGAACTGGCACAGAACACAATTGAATCAGGTTTGATTTTGAAGGATTGAGTTCATAATGTCTTACAATTTCTTAAATGCCACTAATTTTTCTCTTTCGCTGAACTAATATTTTTCTTTTTCATGACTCTAGCTCATGGAACTGCTTGCCTAGTGAAAGCATCTTCTGTTTTATTTCGGGATTATTTTTTCTTTATATCCCTGCTTCATGTGCATAACTTCATGATTAGTCATCAAATGTATTAAGAAAAAAACTCCTTAAAATGTTCAAACCACAGTGTTTTTTTTTCTTACCACCTTAATGGTAAATAATAAAAATTCCTTTATTAAAACTTGTCCTCAAAAAGCTCCAGGTACAGAGAATAGATAAAGAATGTAGGAGCAAATTTCTAAAAGATTAAATTCTTTCAGCCTTCAGGGCCGCATTGTTACCTCTGCTGCTTTTCCTCTACCCACACACAGAGCTGACCTACTAAGTGGCCCATTATTTCTGCCATTTACACCACGAAACTGGTAACACTAGCATGATACATTTAATTGTCCCCAAAGAGCACTCTCAGGCTATTGCAACTGTATGCATTCTGAAGTGTAAAAGCATCTCTCCTAAAATTTCACTTATTCAGTCAAGAAATGTGTTGAACAGGCTAGGTATAGCTACACAGAAATACAAAGTTCAAGTGTTTTGTCTATCAAGAAGGACACATCTGACTTACTCTGTAAAAATACATCTTCAGGCTAGAGGATTAAGTTGGGATGATACTTTCGTCAAACAAGTGACTAAGGAAGACCCCTTAAGATGATTCATTCAATTGCCAATCATTACTAATTATAGATAAATGATTTTATGGCTTTTTCCCTGTCATCATGTAGTACAAAACTTCTAAATGCACATCTTTTTTGAGATCCCATAAGCAGTTTGGTAGTAATGGTAATGGAGTCAACGTTGTGGTTTGTCTTCCTGATTCCTAAGACAAAAGGAAGATGGTATAGAACCATTTTAAAACAAACAAAAGTAATAGCAATAGGTCCTCAACTGGGGATGGCGGCAAACATGTGTAATCCCAGCACTGGAGAGGCTGAGGTACGAGGTTCACCACAACTTTGAGGCCATTATGAACTACATAGTGAGTTTAAGGCCATCCTGAACTACGTAGCAGGACCCTGGCTGACAAGAGTTTACTTGATATGCATAAACTACCATATAGTACCCTTATGGAATGGATACTCCTCTAGTTGGGTCCCAAGTGACTGGCTAAAGTTTGAAGAGAGCTGTGTGAGGAAGTCAGAAGCAAACATCCAAGAAGTGTCAGAATAATAGGCTAAGATGTAACTGCACCACCAGAAGAAAAAAAAAAGCAACTAGGCATTAAGGCAGAAAAAACAACTCAACATGAAACTGGAATGATGAAGCATAAGATAGGCATGTTTGCAGAGCAGTTGCTATTTCTTCTTTAGGAGAAGTTGCCTGATAAAGGAGGAAGGAATGCTGTCTAAACATACACACCAGAGAAAAAAGGACCAAAAAGTTCACATTCAATTCAGTTACAATTCAGTATAAGTCCCATCTCCTGAGCAAGAAAGCTGGTGAAACAAAAGGCAGTGATTGCTTTTGGAAGAGGAACCAAAGGTTGGTTAGAAGCTGTAGTGTAATAGAAAAAACATTGCGCCAACCATCACTACCTTCATTAGCCTGGTAAGTTGCTACCACACCTAGGATGCTATAGCAACAGTCAAAAGTGGTAGCATCTACCTCACATCTAATGGGATGTCGGCCATTTTGAAAAGCGTCCAGACCCATGTATGTGTAGGTGCTACTTTATGCAAATGACCAGAAAAAGCATTCCAATGAGGTGACTCTTGAGCAGTGACAAAGTGGACCCAAGAAAATGGAGACACTGTCAGTTGTATAATCATAACAATGGGCAAGATGAACAAATACCTCAGGAGATAATCTATAAGATAAAAAGTACCCTGTTTTGTGAACAAAGTAAAAGTTTCTGCCTGGGTCCTTATAAATAGGACACTCTATGACGCTATAGGAAATATCTTTCTGCAGTATTATTTTAAAAGAATTTTTTCTTAAAACACAATTCATAATAAGACAAATAATCAGCATTAGCTTAATGTAAAAAAGTCAAAACAATGTGGTTCCAATACAGTGTTTTAAAACACAAAGTTGATACATAGTGAAGTTTAGAGAATGAGGAAAAATGTATAGCTAACGATCACTTTCCGTGATTACTACTCTGGCAATACTTCTGAAACATCACCTTTATAGGAAGCAGAGAAAAACAGCAACTGTTTTCCTAGCCTGAGGAGCTAACCTCCCCAGTGGGAGACTCCACAGAGCACCTCTGAATTAGATGAAAATGCAAGGACAGATAGGATTATTCAAGAAATTAAAAACAGGAAAGGAAAGGGAAAGTATGTTCTCTTTTACATCTACAGAGGAAAGAAATAAATCATAAATCCACTCCAGCTAAAAAAGCAGTTTGTCTCCTTTGATGTAGTGCTGTGTTAGATTTCTTTACTTATTTCTCATGGAAGCCTGAATTCCCATTAGTGAGTCGAAAATATTGTAGTTGACACGAGACAAATGTCTGAGGTGAATTTTCTCTGATGTGACTAAATTAATCTCTCACCATAATTATCCTTTAACCGAAAGATACTGTCAGTTTTTAACATTTTTACCCCAGAACTTTTGTCAAACAAATTGGTTTGAATATGAATTAAATATTGTTACTCTTACATTTCTGACTGAATATGTCAACACTCACACACATAGTTCATAAGAGGTCGGACACTAGTCTATAAGTACTACTTTTTATTCAAAAAAATTGGTTTTCATACTATTTCTTACAAATTGCTTTGTTTTACTTGGTTACTAGAAAGAGTATAGAATAGTTTACCACATCGGGCTGAACTAGCTTGAATTCCATCCCTGCCACACATAGATAATGTGAAATTTAAAAGTGATTCATTCTCCCTGAAACTATTTGTTAATCTGCTGAATGAGATTATAAATTCCACTTTTCTCTTAATAAAGTCTCAAGACTCAAATTTATGTAAATCTCCTAACTTCTCTAGACAACATGGGTTTTTATCTTTCTACTATCTAATTTGCTTAGATATATGAATTAACATTAGTTCAAAGTGCACAAAAATTATAACACAACTAAAAATATTTTGCCTAAGAATCTAACATGCAGATGACTGGCTTCTGAAGTCTAAGATTACATTATGTCTGCATTTAGAATTTTCTGAAATCAAAATGATTTAAATAAAGGCAGTTAATGTGAACTGTTTCTCATTATAAACTGCTCCTTAATGTGTAATGAATTGTCAAATAATGACACCCTAGAATTAAGCAAACCCCATACTTAAAATGTCTAAGTTCTGTTGTAGTACTCTATAATGGTTGATAGACCATATCAACTTGAGAAGGTCAAAAGTTTAAGAGACTCAGCGGGGGGACCAGGGCATTCACTTTGTAAACATCCTCAACCTTTGCAAGAGGAGAGCAAGGAGATGGTGTGAGTGCTACCTCTGCTCTGGTGGTGGGTATGCTGCTTGCAATACAAGGGAAGAAAACAGACTAGCTCTCCCCTCTTTTTCATTCTGACTGCTTTTGCTATCTTCTGCCACCTTGAACTTTTTTGCCTTCTACCAAGGCACTCTGTCTTTGAGTCAGCTGATTAGATTGAAACCTCCACACACTGTGAGCTAAATAAATCTTTCCTTCTTTAACTTGGGGCATTGGGTATTTTGCCTCAGCAACAACAGAAAAGTAAGTAACACATAGTCTAATTATATGCTAATTATCTATGTACTCTACCATAAGTGTGCTATAATATAACCATAATTATACATCAGAGTTGTGTGAGAGGGATTCTGTTATTGCCATTCCTTTATCTTATTTTCTTAAGATTTCCATGTCTGACTATCTACAGAAAATTTCTGTACTTAAGTTTTTATTCTTGCTTACCATACATTATTAGACAAACAAAAATCTACTAAATTGGGACCAATCGTTCAGCAGGAGCTGACTTATTTTATATCTGTATAGTATATGTCTTAATAAAATTAAAAATTCAGATGCTTATGTGATACAGCCAGATGAAAAATAAAGATTGACACCTATATCAAGTTATCTCTGGTATCCCTTAAGACATGACTGGAAAACAGCATTTACTGTAACATAAGACAACTTCATTTGCAAGACATCTAAAACAGTAAATGATTACATTTGTCGTGTCTTAGTCCTCTCAATTTGTTGGCTTGAAAGATACTGACAAATAGCAGTTGATCTTTAAAATACTATTACAATGCCAGTAGTATCAGTTCTTCTCTACTTTGTGGGTATATACACCTCCTACATTCGTCGAAGTAGGAAAGATTATGCGATTGTCTTGCCAAATGGCTGTGAGTAAAGAGATATGGGCCCCTTCTAGGTCAAACCATTTTGGGGAATTGTTTTTATTAGTAGATGCTTGCAGTACATGCAGTTTACAATCATCTTGGGGAGTGGGTATATGTGAAAAATACAACTTCTTTCTTTTTTAAAAATTATTTTCCCTTTCTCTCCCCTTCTCTCCCTTTTCCTTTAATCCTCTATTTCCCATTGTCACTCTTGTTGATATTACCAATTTTAGGCCACGTTCATGGCATATAATGTTAATATTCATTGAAGTGAATAGATTCCTGTATGAAGTATATCTATATTCTATTTATTTCCACTTCCATTCCCTCTCACCCCTTGGTCTCTTGGACACGTTCGCATTTACAAGAAATCCATCCTCTTTTCTCCTTCCATCCTATATTATTCTATTTATACTTTGCCTTACTCAAGTGAGAGATATCATAAGCTACTCTGTTGGCTCTTGTGTAAGACCACTAGGACAGTCCTTAAAGAAGACCATTTCTTTGCCCCGCTTCTGGGTATTGTTATATACAGAGCTGGTTAGGATAATACTCTACCCACTCAGTTGGCTTTAAGCAATGCAAATGAGCCTGCGGGAGGTGCTGATGTGTGGCCTTTTAAGGAATGTGGCAAGTTAGTGATGACCTGCCTCTGTGTCCCTACTGCTATGTGTGAGCTGGCAGATAGAGACCACATTTTTGGATGACTTTGAGCTTGGTCAAGAGCCCATGATGTCCCAGGGAAGACAGACCAGACATCGAAGCTGAGGCGACCGAGCAAAACCACAAGATATTTCCTCAAATTGTGTTATACAGATTCCCCCATACTTAGAGGCTACTTGTTACTGGGATCTGATTCTCTTTCTGCATACCTCTCTCTGAATATTTCAGAGATGCTACTGTGCCTTCTAACTACCCCAGCTCGCAGTACTCACATACTTCCTGCCATTCTCAGTGTCACTGAACCCCCTCTTCACAAGTTAATAAAAACTGGGTTCTGCCCTGAGTCAGGGCCTTTGTTTCATTAGTCAATTTCCAATTGGATTTAGAACCCCCTTGGCTCCCTACAGCTGCAAATATGTGTTTGTCTCTTTATTCTCCCCATGGGTTGCACTGGACATAGTAGACTGAAATTTACTCAATAAAATTCCAATAACTTTTTCCTGGGATTACAAATATAAAACTCATACAGATCATAGCAAGACCCAGGGCAGTCTCTTTTCTTTTTATTTGTTTCTTTAAGCATAATTATGAAAGCCTTCATGTTGATATGCTAAACCTTAATTAGTGAGCCATTCCACAGGGGATGACCATCCCAGACAGTGGCACAGATTCTGATCAGATTTTTTATGACAGAAACACAGAAATGCATCAACTTCTTGTTACTGTGGCCTAATTTACCCGATCCAGATTAACTAGGCAGATGATAAGTAGATGCAAAGCCATGGTGATGATACCATGAAATTTGCCACAGCAATAGTCTCATCTACTTGGTTATCCTATAAAGAGTTCTCAAAATGTATTTCTTATATCAGAAAGTATGTAGATTAGCATGTAATCAGATTGCTTTCTGATCAAAGAGTATGAGAAGTAATGCAGTTCCAGCACCATGTTAGAAATTCACAGCACAAATGAGCACATTAGAATTTCAGAGATTTTTGCTGAAAGGTTGCACCTACTGGACAGTTGAGGAAAACTCTTCTGAGGATATGGTACAGAACTGAGCTCTGAAGAGGATTCAAACACATTTAACATATCCTTTTCAGTCTCTATGCATTTCCTTATATAATCTTCACAGTAGGGAAAAATTATTTAACCTAGATTGCAACTTTGGATGTGTTAATACTTTTTCACCCTGCCTCCTCTTCCTTGGTAGATGAAGTTTTTCTCCTTGCAGACAGCACAAATGTTCTGCATTAGCAGATTATAATTTTTTCTGGTCCAAAACACTTTATTGATTATAATTATCCATTCACACATGTCACAAAGCAACTGTACATGTGAAAGAATCACTGTAAGAAAGATCCAAGAATATTGTTCAATCATGGCACAAGTCCGCAGTTTGTATGATTTAAACCTTGTATATTGTTGAAGTGTTATGTCCTCTCAGGCTGCACCAGGGAGAGGAGAGCTGACTGGTCTATTCTGTGGATTTGATGTTATCTATTTCTGTTGGATGAGAATGAAGATGAGGCCCATTTGGTCAAAAGTCCTCACGTGTCATCTGCCTTAGTCATTTTCCTGATCCACAACACACAATTGCTCCCAGTCCCTCCACAGTTTCTAAAGGAGGAGAGTTATATATTGTGACTCATAGACTTGCTTGTTTTCAGTGCTTAGTTGACTGGTTCCATGGTGGGAAGTTACAGTGGCAAGGACTTGATCAAAGAAAGCCATGAGGGTCAGGAAAGAAAGAGTGAAGTTGAAAACCAGGAAGGGAGACAGTAACCTGTCCAGTTGCACCCTCAGGGACGTGACTTCCAAACAGACCCCACACCCTAAAAGCAAGTCAGCAATAGTTCCCTATAATCCAGTCACTGTCAAACCAAGAGTGGCTCTGGGAGCAATGCCAGATCTCAACCATAACAGCATCTGTCATCTGCCTCTCAAAAATAATGTTTAATATAATGTAATGTATAATAATGTAAATGTAATAATGTAGATAATGTAAATCTGGATCATTTTTAAAAAATTTCTTCCAGAATCTTTTGCCCATGTGACTTGACTTCAAATACAGATAAAGAATCAACAAACAAACAATAGGACTGTATGGCAGAAAGAAGAAATAGTATGGGCAAGACCCCTAAGTCCAAATGAAGCATGGTATATTTCAACAGCCACTGTGGCTAAAGAAGAAATGAAGAAGTTCAATTATGTTATCACCAAATGAGCACAGTAAAATAGAAGGGGTACAGTAGGAAGAGATTTTCATGACAAAATAACTTATAGGACAAACAATTTATTACAAGTAAAGGCACTGAAGTGTTTGAGCAAAGGGGTGATATAATTTAGTTTATGATAAAATATTGGTAGATTAGATCACAGAAGAGCAGATTCTAGGAAAGCTTTCTAAAGTTCCCATTATGCTTTTTTCAGGGAAGAAAAAAATGAAACCAACTATGACCACGATAGTGTGCAAGATGAAAGCAGATCACATTCTGAGATCTTTGGATAGGGAAAAGCTATTCATAAAATTCTGGTTTGAACAGCTAAATTAAAGATGGTATGGTGCATTTAATAAGACATATTATACATTTCCATTGAAGTAGTTACTAGCCACTTAGCCCATCTTCTGATGTATACAGGTATCCCTGATTGCAGAAGAGCATATGATCTTCTCATCCAACTTTTCACAGCTCTTCTCTGAAGTAAGACATTATTGCACTATATTAAACGTATACCATCTTTCAGTGACTTAATGAAGTTTTCACAATTTGGAGTAAGATATTCTCTTCAACCTAGAATTTTTTAGGTTTCTATGTCATTCTCATTGTAGCATGTCCACTATATTAAATACACCTTTGATGGTATCTATATTTTTCTCTACAAGACTTTAAAAATTTGACATTTTCTTAATCACTTGTATTAAAAATTATATTGGGAGAAAGTTTAAATTCTATTTGACTTTTTTCCATTCTTTTTTTTCAATTTAATGGTCATGGCTTTATTATACTTTAATGATTAAAATTATTTGAGATTTTCTATACTCTGTTACAAGAATCCTCCACTTATATTATTCATTTTATAATGCTTTGCAGTTATATATCTTTCCTTGTAAAGCAATCCAATAAAGGTGACTCCTCTCTGTGGAACTTTATGAAACTACTTTTGAGTAGTTGATGAAAATTCTTTCTAAGTTCAACAATATTTTCTGTGTTCATTTCAACAGTTTCTTCAAAAACAACCTACTCTTATATTGATGACTTTAAGGGGGATGTCTTACTTCTACTGGTACATTGGAATCACAGATGAGGCAAAAGTTGGGCCAAAATTAAGCTAACCTACACCTATCATGTTTGTTAGAAAGCACATAAATATGATTCCTCAAGTATATTTATGAATCAGTCCTTAATAGCAAGTTTCTAAATCATGTGCTATTGGCAGACAAGTGAAAAAGTATTAGGCAAGAGCATTTAAAAAAGAATGAGGAGCCAAGAATTGTCTCAAGATTTTAGTGAACATATTATTATTGAATCAATTCATTTTCATATTTATGACAAATTTTGCCTTTATATCCCTTTGCCTGTTCTGTAGCTATTAAATTACTGGTAGACACAATTTCAGGATAATAAGATAGATTGCTTATGAGTCATTTGAGACCAAGAAAGGGGAAACTGTCCTTCCTGGTGTTGTAGTTTAGATCTGAAATATTTTCCAAAGGCCGTTTGCATTCAGGGTTGGAGCTTTTGGAATGTGATTGCATCGTGTGGGCATTGTAGCTACTAAGAGATAGGAACTAGTTGGAGGCCTGAGCATATGAGCTTGAAGGTTGTATCTCTCTCTGGATCCAACCTTTTCTCTCTGCTTTCTGGCCACCATGATTTGAACAACTTTCCTCTACTCAGGTCCTTCAACCACTAGATTCTCATCAGAACAAACTGGGAAACCAGATACTTTGCCCCTGAAAGAGTTGGGGATAAAGCTGTGTCAGAGAAGCTGAAAGTTCAGTGGTGACCCTTCTGATATTGGCAACATGAAATATCTGCTAAGAAAAATCACAGGCAGTGAGAGAAGCTGCCCCAAGAGAGTACAGGAGTGATACAACCAGCATTATCATAGTTTTGGGACTAAACTCTTTGGGGAACACTTCTTGCTATAATGTGTTCTGAACACTGGACATGGTGCTACTGGATTTAACATTTTCCCTGATGAGTCTCAGAGTTGCTGTGGTCCCATTCCTTTCTATTACTCTAATTTGCTATTTCATAATAGGAACATTTATTTTGTGCCAGTTTAGATGAACAAAGATTACATTTCTTTTTGATTTGTACAAGAACTCAAAGCTAGCCTGCCTGGCAAGTGTGAGGTCATGAGTTCAATCGCTGTTACAACAAAACAAAACAAAACAAAACAAAACAAAACAAAACAAAACACTCACAGCTTGGCATTTGCTTTGAATCTCACAGGAAACCTTGGACTTAAACATTTAAGCACTGCTAAAACTAGCCTTTGGTAACTCTTAGAAATGGATTAAGTGTATTTTACATAAGCAGTGCATAAGAGTGTCTTATAGACTGGGATGAAATGTTTTGGTTTAGTTCTGGAAAGTTCTCCAAAAAGTTTGATGTGTTCAGAGATAGAACTTCTGGAATGTGGTTAGATATGAGAACACTATAGCTGACTTGCTATTAGATATTAGGCTTGGATCAAGGCTTGCCACAGAAGCTGTGACCTGGAAGAGAATAGTTTCCACCCTGACTCCTCCCTTCTCTCTCTTTCTTGGCTACCATGATTTGAGCAGTTTTCTTATGCCCAAGTCCTTCCATCAGGCCATTTGTATCTCAGATCCCACTCACTATGGACTGAAATCTATAAAATGATAACTGCAAATAAGTATCCCAGTTGTCTTTAAATTGCAAAGTCATTCTGAACACCAATTCAGTCATTGTAAACATTGGAAAATTCCATCTCAATCACCAAAATCATCAGTTCTGCTTTATGTAGCAACAAATTAATTCTATAAGAGCATTGAAGTGTCCTCACTGAACAAACTGATAATATATGTTAAGGACAATTCTAGAACAGTATTTGCTGACTATGATTTCATATTGAAAGTCATATTATATTTTCTAGTCTGTAGGTAAACCTATAATTGATGGTTGCAGATGTTGATATAGGGAAGTACAACCCCCAACATGACTTGCATCTAAATGGTCACTCCAAACACTGATAGGTGCACGGATCTAGAATGCGTGGATCTGGAATTCTGTGATTAAAAGTGTAATATTTGGGTTACAGGTGAATAATTAATTACCAAATTAGTCCATTGATTGATTTAGCATTGTTTAGGGTGCGGATAATGGGAAGGTCCACCTGAGTGTGGGGTGACATCACCAAAAGGTCAGTAACCGAGAAGAGACAAAAGAGACAGGCAGGTTTGCTTCTTGCTGTCTGCTGCCTGCCTTACCACACCATGAACTATTTCTCCTCTTCCATGCTCTTGCGCTGTACCACCCTGCTTTGAAGCCTACTAACTACGGACTAAAACCTCTACAAACTGTGATCCGAGGAAACCTGTCCTCTTTTAACTTATGATGTTGGGTATTTTGTCTCAGCAAAAAGAAAAGCAAGAAAGACAAGCCTTTTGTGTCAAAATTGAATATACCTGAAAGTTGGTAAACAAAGGCAAAAATCTGTTGTAATTAACGCATTACACATCTTCCACCAAAAAATGAACATTGGGGGATCTTTAACAAATATCAGTTAAACAAATTTCCTGGTTGGGAGAAACTTATTGTGTGTGAACACTATATGATAAACATCAGTTTTACAGTTTTGAATACAAAGGATGGTGTTCTGATTCATCAGAACTGGAAGAGTTTTGAATGAGAATCCAGGAAGTGAAAGGAACACTAGGAGGAAATCAAATGACATCGAATTGAATTTTAAAAATAGCAAAATGAAGTAGTATCTTAAAAATCTCTCAGCAATAAAAATGATGTTCCATCAGGAAAAGTATTCTATTCTAATAATATATCATTTTAGTAACATTCTGATTTATAAGTAGAAATAAAGCAATTAAAACAGAAATGTCAGAAGTACATTTCATAAAGAATTACAAATCATTTTATTAAAGTATATTATAATTTCTTTGCTCTTGGAAGCATAAAATAATAGCACAGCTTTTTAACTTCTTAATTTTTATTTTTCTACCCTCTAATAGTCTGATTTGCCTTCTTAGAAGCGCACGGGCAATGTGGGCAATATTTATTTGACTGTGACTTGCTTCTATGAAATAATCTACTAGTGTAGAAAAACATTAGCTAGTTTAAGAACTGAAATACTTGTCACTTTCCGAGTCTTTTTTCCAAAAATTTGAGGCTTGAATCAGAGCAGAATTACTTGATCTCTCAGAGCTTAATTTACAAAGGATTATAATAGACTTGAAAAATTTCAGTGTCCTTATATATCTAATAGCATAAATCACGAAATGATAAAATACATATCTATGTATCCACTCTTTTAAGCACATATTTAGAATTTATTCCTGTGTATTATAAAAAATTTAAAATTAAATATGCAAGTATATCACTTTACACTTTGTGAAACAGTGAGGCAGTGTGTTATGAGTGAATGGTAGCTATCAACAATGTGATCAAAGACCAACAACAACAACAACAACAACAAAAGCATCCTGGAGGTTGCAACTTACAAAGTAAAGTGAAAATAAACATTAGAAAATTACTGGAAGACAAGAAGACAGCACTTCCATCAAGGGGACATCACCATCAAAGAGTAGATATGGAAACATTTGTAGGGAAGTTCAACTTTGGAATTGAAATCATTGGAATGGATATCATCTTGCCTCTGCTGAGTTTCTGGTAGCATTGAGTTATTTGAATAGTCACAAAATATTGACAGGCATGGAGTTCTTGAAGAGATATGAGTAAGAATCTTAATTAATTCTGTTGTCAATCAGATAGAATACTTGACACCCACAGCTCGTGGAAGGAAGATTTATTTAGACTCTTGGTTACAATACGTGATAGAGCAGCTCTAGGACAAAATGGCACTGTAGAAGGCTACTATGGAGGAAAAGCTGTGCACTTTGAGGCATCTGAGAAGAAGAGGGGTGCAAAGCAGGAGCTGGGAAGGAAGGTATAGGCTTCGCAGTCACACCTTGCAGTGATCTATCTCTTCTGACCAGAACCCACCTCCTAATGCAAGGCAGCTTTAATACACTCACTTTCCAAATGTCCCAGTTAGAACACTAGATAGAAACTATAAAGGATAGTAGATATAAACTGCAACACATTTCAAAATCATAGCCAGAATAGATACAATAAATACTGAAGAATGTAGAAAGATGATTATTGATCTCACATTTAAAAGGATACAAAACAAAATGTCCACACATTACAAAAAAGTAGTTGGAGGTACATCTTTTATAACAGTCAACATCATAATAGAATAGCATTGTCAATTGCTGAAGAGTCAAATCAATGGGAATATTTGTCAGAAATTCTATTTTATGATCATCTATTCTGACAACTCTGTACAAGAAAAGAATGACCTGTTGGAACAAAAAACTAGTGATTTAAATTCACTATGAAATTCAGTGTGTATTGTAACCTATTCTATTGAGATAATCATGTGATTTTTGTCATTGACTCTGTTGATATGATGTATCATATTTATTGATTTGCATATGTTCAACCATTTCTGTATTCTTGGAATGAACCCTAATTGGTCATGGTGTTTAGTTTTACTAGTGATTTGCTGCATTCTGTTTGCCAGTATCTTAGTGACGGTTTTTGTATCTATTTCCATTAGGGAGATTGGTCTGTAGTTCTCTTCTTTGATTAGAGAATTCCCTGGTCTGGGTATCAAGATAATACATGTTTCAGAGTGTAACAACCATTCATGATTTAAAAAAAAAACTATAGAAAATTGGGTTAGATGATCTTTATCTCTCTTTGACAAAAGTCATCTATGACAAACAAAGAGCCTACATCATGCTAAATGGTCAAAAACTGAAAGCTTCCACTCTAAAATCAGGAGCAAGACAAGGATGTCCACTATCGCTATACCTATTCAATGTAGTTACAGCAATATTAGAGCAATTAGACAGGAGAAAGAAAAAGAATATGAATAGGAAAGGAAGAAGCTAAATCATTATTTGCAGTTGACATCATACTCTACTTAGATGATCCTAAGAACTCCACCAAAAGTCTTTAGGTTTAATAACCAAAATAAGTCTTATAGCTGGATACAAAGTCAGCACTATGAAATCAGTGGCATTCTTTACACAAATAACAAACTCACTGAGTGAGAATTTATGACAACCACATCTTTCACAGCATTAATGAGAAATTAATCGAAGTAACAAAGGGGGGCAGGGAATTTAGTTCAGTGGCATAAGCGCCTGCCTTGCAAGTGTGGGGTCGTGAGTTTGATTGCCAGTACGGACAAAAAAATGTAACAAAGGAATCAAAGTAACAAAGGAAGTAAAAGATCTCTACATTGAAAACTACAGGATTCTGAAAAAGAATATCAAATGGGATATCAGATAATGAAAAGATAGACCTTGCTCTTGGATAGGTAGAACAAAAAAATCAATGTAGTGAAAATGATCATACTTCAAAAATTATTATACAGATTTAATGCCATCCCAATCAAAATACCATTAACACACCTCAGAGAAATAGAGAAAACTTTCCTTAAATTAATTTAGAACCAGAAGAAAACTATGATAGCAAAAACAATTCTGGGTAAGAAAGTCAAGGCGTTACAAACTCAGAGCACCACAATCCCTAACTTGAAGTTATACTAAACATATACTGGCAAAACAGAATGTTACTGGCAAGGAAATAGATATAAGAATCAATAGAGCAGATTAGAAGGTGCAGAAACAACATCAAACACATTCAGCC
>PVJX010024232.1:0-28278 GCA_004027295.1 Dolichotis patagonum | reverse complement strand
TTAATGCTTTTGGTAGATAATTATATATAGGTTTCTTATTTAGTATAGAAACCTTTACTTCTGAGAATCACATGTTCCACGATATATTGGAATAAATTTTTAAAAATTCCCAAAAGAACATTAAAATGTATCTTTGAAACTGATTATGAAGAAATATGAGAACACTAGATGAATGATATTTGAGGAGAAATAGATAAGAAACTGTTAAGAAAGTGTTACTGGCAAAGTACTGTATAAACCGCAAAGGAAGGGATGAAGGATTTATTTTGCACTGGGGAATGTGGCAAAAGACTGTAATGGAGAGGAAAAGTTTTCATCGGAGAGGAATTGGTGGGTAATTGATGTGCGCACTCATTTAAAATGAATGTTCAGTGCTGAGAACACATAAAATTAGTGTATCTGTGTTTACTGCTTTTGTTAATGGAACAATAATTATTTGAACAAATATCTTCTTAAAATAACCAGAAATGTGGAAGAAAATGTTTGCAAGAACTGTTTCAATGTTTTGAAATGCATATAATGATGAAAACTTACTGAATAATTTTCTGTGAAACCTTAGAGTCCTAGCAGATAGTTCTGACCCCAGGAGCTAGTGGTTGCCTGGGACTTTTGCCAGTGCAGTAGGAATCAACGGAATACCTACTAGGCTAGCAGAGTAATAGAATCTGAGGACCTTGTCAACTGTTTTGATGGTTTTGTGAAGCTAAAAACATCAAGAATCTAGCATTCAATAAAATAAACATAAGCTTTATTGAGAACTCCTTCCATGGATTAGAACTCCATCTATAGTGCACCTTGGGACTATGACTTTGATTAAGCCATTTGCATTGAAAAATAATGTTAAGATTTGAGACTTAATTTTACTCTCCTAACAACGTAATAAGTCTTCCCTGCTACTGCTTCATGTATCCTTTTAGGTAACACCTGATTAAAAATTTCAGAAACAAAAACAGATTATTATTGGATACCAAACATGGTATTCTCCAGGTCTAATTTAGTTCTTCATGTCACCCAAGTCACAAGCAATGACTAGAATGACTAGGTGAATACTGTACAAGTATTATATTTCTAAGCCAAGGAACACTGATTTTGAAGAAGACACGTTAGCTTTTAAGCAGCATGTTTCTTTCTTTTCTCAGAAGGTGTCATTTCTCTACCTCTCATGGTTGACTTACAAGTAGGACCCTGAGGAAGGACCAGAAAAAGGTTACCACAAGTGGCATACTTGTGATGGAATTCAATATCCTTTTATTATTTTATTTTCTGAATTTTGGTTAAAGTAATATTAGATAATTAGTTCCTTAACACATAGAGAAAGTAAACATAAATTGTTACCAGAGTGGTATTGCTTCACCTTAGCTCAGAAGTAAGCTAACAGACCATATTTTAACAGTGATGTCCAGAAAATAGTAACAAATAAGATTTGGAAGAAAGAAAAATGTATACACACAAACACATTAATTAGAAAAATGCAAGAGTAGAAAAATTCATTAGAAAAATACTGAGTATACATTTGAAACTCACCCATAGAAAATTCACACAAATTTCAAATGTAAGAGTTACACTCTCTTCTAAATGATGTAAAAATACTTGTTTAAATTTTGTCACTTATCTGAAACTTTTGAAAAATTGAGACCTAAATCTTTAAAAATGATCAACTAGTTTTCAAAACCTCAAGTAATATTTTAAGATTGAATTATATATTGCTGCAGAAGGGAGTGTTGAACTAGAAAATACACCAGAAGGAAAAGAAAAATATATATAGAAATTTATAGGACAGAGTTTTGTAGGAGTTACAGTGTGATGGCTTAACAGACTACAAGAGGGGAGATGAAGGGTCACAGAAGAATTTGGATAAAGGCTGGCTAAAGAGCACCAGGTCATAGATTCATCAACCAACATGTTATACATCTGATGCATTAAACAAATAATCTTCTCCTAGATGCTTAATATTTAAACTACAGCAAAACTTCTTAGAAGTGTGAAAGCAGATTGCAGAGGCAGCACTTAGATGATGTCATCTTGCAACAGGAAAACAAACAACAAAACATAATTTCAGGAGATGTCTTAGTTACTTTTCACTAGTTGCTGAGACAAAATACCTGATGCCCAAAGTTGGGAAAGGAAAGGTTTATTTCTTACAGTTTTTTGGAGGTTTTAGTCCATACTCAGTTGGCTCCAAGGCAGGGTGGCATGGCGGGGCCGCAGTTCATGGCAGCTGCAGACAGCAAGGCGGAAACTGGCAAAAGAGACACACCTTCTATCTGCCATTACATCACATCCTGGCTCCACCCCTAGGAGGGTGTAGCACTGACACCACCAATCCAAGCACTAGACAATGAACCAGTCACAAATGTACAATGCAAATACATGAGGCCTGGGGCAACCAACATAAACCATGACATTCCACCACTGGCCCCCAGAGACTCATGTATTATCTTTATATATAAAAGACATTTAGTCCATCTCCAAGAGTTGCCAAAGTCCTAAATTTTTCAGCATTGCTGAGAAGTCTAAGTCTCAAGTCTCTTCCAATATCTATGGCAAACTCTTAACTGTAAATCCCTGTATAAGTGAAACAAGGTTAAACATTTTAGAAATGCAAAGGCACAAAATAAACATTACCATTCCAAAAGTTACAAACAGGGGAATATAAAGCATTGGAAACAAAGCCACATCCAGCAGGGCGAACATTAAGTCCTAAAGTTCCATGCTCAGCATTTGAATCAATATGGTTTTAAGCTCCAAAAGGCTTGGGTGATTCCATCCCCATGGCACTTTTAGAGATTTTAGCTCCTGCAGCTTTTTTAAAAACCTTTTCTGCTCAGTTTTTGTAGCTTTCCTTGGATGATCCACGTTTTTGGCTTTTTTTAACTTTTGGGGTCTCCATTGCACCTTTGGCTTTGCCCTTATGTCTTTATAAATTGCCCTCTCAGGGGCACACTGCTTGGCCTTCTAGGCCCTTTGCAATCCAGGTGGAAGCCGTTTTACCCTCAGAATATGTGCATTTGTTTTGCGCCTAAAATCAGCACCATGTGGATGCCGCCAAGGCTTGCTGCCAGCTGGAGCCGTAGCCAGGCTTTTTTTTTTTCTTGGCTGTAGGGGTTGCTTGCCTAGATCACTGGGCTCTGTGAACCCAATTGTGAAGAAAATCTTTTCTATGTTGCCGCCATTTTGGAACCTCATGTGGCTGCCGCCATTTTGGAACCTCATGTGGCCTCCCATGCCATTCTGGAGCATGGTGCTATGAAGCTCTTTCATCTGGAAAATTTTTTCACTTTTACAATTTGGATGCTGCAAAGGGTGGAGACTCACTTCCTCCTGGGATGCCTGGTGGCCATCTTTTTTATCTCTCTGTTTCTTCTCAGCAATCAAGGTCTTGGCAGTATCTTTACAATCCACAGCTTTACTGGAGTTTTCCTTCTGGCCAAACTCACAGTGTTTTAAATTATCCTGCTGGGCTCTTTGTTCTTGATTTGCAACATAGATCTGGCTAAAAACCCCCATGCCACAGCCTCAATGTTTGACTGCCTTGAAATTTTTTTTGCCAGATTGATCAGTCTATTACCGTTAATCTCAGTCTCAGGCAAAGTCTCTGGGCATGAACAAAATGCAGACAAACTTTTGCCAAGCCATAACACACATCATAGGGAGTCCAACAACCAATGCAGTCCTTCTTCCCAGCAGAAACCTCCCAAGCCTGGTCTTTACCATCAGGCTTTCTAGCCTTTTGGTCTCCTGAGCTCTGACTAGAATCTCCTCTATAGAACAACCTAAGTTGCTCCAGCTCTGTGCATCCAGGCAACATGTCCAAACCTTTTCAAACTCTGCCCACAAGCAATTTTCAAAGCCTCTTGAAAAACATGGTCAGGTATAGTCACAGCAATGACCACACTCCTGGTACCAAATTTTGTCTTAGTTACTTTTCACTAGTTGCTGAGACAAAATACCTGATGTCCAAAGTTGGGAAAGGAAAGGTTTATTTTTTACAGTTTTTTGGAGGTTTAGCCCATACTCAGTTGGCTCCAAGGCAGGGTGGCATGGCGGGGCTGCAGTTCATGGCAGCTGCGAACAGCAAGGTGGAACCAACAAGAAGACACATCTTCTTCCTGCCATTTCATCACATCCTGGCTCCACCTCCTAGGAGGGTATAGCACTGACACCATCAATCCAAGCACTAGACAATGAACCAATCACAAATGCACAATGCAAATACACACGGCGTGGAGGCCATTGACATAAACCATGACAGAAGGAAATAAAATAATATATGTAAAACATGAAATAAAATAATGAATAACCTAGGATTACATACAAAGCCAAATAGACATTTTGAAAAATCAAACCCAAGAATTTGCTGCTCTTGAAATCTACTGAAGAAAATAATAAAATGTTAATTAAGTACAATAAAAATGACTCCAGATAAGTTTATAAAAATACACTACAAAAATGCCAAGTATTTCCATAGTCAAAATTATTGACTAGAAGAGCAAGAAAAAAATAACTTGTATTATATCTATTTTTCAATATCAAATTTCACAAAAGGTGCAGCATATTAGTGATTGTGAGGGCAGTGGCATGTACAAAATAGAATAAGTTAAATAGTTGTTAAGGAATTGATGGAGAATAATAAGTAACTTTGAAAAGTCTATCATAAGAAAATAATAAATCAGAGAAAAGAATACAAAGCAGGCAGTAAAAGAATCTAACACACTTGAAAATGACTGATTTCAAGTTTAAACCATTATTTATTATTATTATATAGATGGAATAATTATGTCAATGAATAGATAAGGATCATCAGATCTTACACAAAACAAAACTCAACTAGAGTCTATTTTGCAGAAATAAGTCTAAAGCGTAATGCTGTAGATACTGAAAATGTAAATATAACGACGTCATACAAAAATAATGCAAAAGGAAATTATATGGTCATACTAATACCAAAGGTAATTTACTTAAAAGTGCAAGCTATTAACAGAAATAAGTATGGCCATTTCATAATAAATATTTTATTACACTCGACCATACAAAACTCAAGTCTTATAACCTAATGTATTAGGCAGTTTTCTCATTGTTTGACAAATGTACAACAATTACAACCTGAAGGAGAGTTTCTGCTTATGTTTTTGGACAATTGGGGACATAGGCAGCCTAGTTCCAAGGCAGGAACATCACGGTAGGAGGACATGGCAGAGCAAAACTGCTTGGTTCGTGACAGCTGGGAAACATAGCAGGGAACAGCACCAAAGAGGAAAACCCAGATATCCTGTGCAAGGTCATGCCTCCATGACCACCCTGGCACACTCAGCACTGTGCTTCCCTAATCTCTGGGGGTCTGTCGAGCAAATCAAGTTGACAATATGGTGTAACAGTCACATTATACTCCTTGTCATCTTAACATTCAAATACATCTTCTTAAATCATGCATAATGTTTAGATATACGCAAGGTTCCTTTCAAATTTTTCTAGTCTGTTTTTCACTCCCAGTTCTCATTATAAGTCTGACTAAAAGCAGTCATCAGTATCCATCATACAGTCTGAATATGTGGGCTGACTTTAGATTTCCTACACAAGATCAATTAGTTAACTCTGCTTAAATTGAGTCTTCTATAGTCCAGGACATGGGCAAATGTAGAATTTTTCCTTGCTGTATTGTAACCATTGTGCCATTAGTAAATTTCTAATACAGCCCTCTTTCCTACCTCAAAAATCACGAGCATGGTGTTTATTGTCCACATTCCTGTTAACATTCTCATTTTCTGAGAACTGTTCATTTTCTGAGACTGCTCCTAGCATTTTAGGCTCCCTCTAGCCCAGTTCCCGAGACTTTTCAAACTCCTCTCCTACGCCATTCCCAAAGCCTTGCATACCACATGTTCAGGATTAGTTACAGTCCTTTTCTCCTTTACCAGTATTGTCTCAATCAGCTTTCCTACTGTTGAGCGAAGTGGCTGAAGCCAGCAACTGGACAGAGGAGAGCTTTATTTGACTCAGAATTTCAGCAGTTTTAGTCTGTCTTTGGCTGGCTTCATAGCAGAACCACGGTGGAAGAGTATGGCAAAGAAAAGCTGATCAGTTCATGTGGGCACCAGAACAGAGGAAACATCTGTAGAAGGTGACAGGGACTGTATATAATATTCAGTTACCCCTCTGCAATCATACCCACCCATAACAGTCTTTCATGAATACCCTGGGAAGCTCTAAAGTCACTCAAGCTGATAATCTAGCTTAACAATTGCACTTAAAAAATATGAATGTAGGGCCTGGGGATTTAGCTCAGTGGCTTAAGCGCCTGCCTGGCAAGCGTGGGGTGGTGAGTTCAATACCCAGTACCAAACAAAAAAAAAAAGAATGTTTTAAAATAACAAATTCTACCCAGCTTATCTAAATATTTTGATATAAGTATCAAACAAAATAACAAGTAATAAATAAAACAAAACAAAACAATAAAGTAATAATGAATCAAATAAAACAAGTAATAAAAAGGTATTGTAGAAATATTTGTACATATAAGCTATTGTCTGTCAGTTCCTGATACAATGATCATAATTAATAAAGGGTAATAGAACAGTTTAAGCAAAATTTATAAAATTTATAGTATGAATTTTTTTCCAGAACCCACTAGTTATTTATAGAAATTAACCACATTTTGGATTGTAAAATAATGTAAAAGTCATGTCTGCATATGGTTTCTAACTTGTTGTAATTAGTATTGTTATGAATATTCATTGAAAGATATATTTTTTGGAATACATACTCTTAGTTCTGGGTATATGTACTGGAGCAGAACTTCTGAGTCATATGGAATCTGTATGTCTAAACTTTTGAAGAAACATCAAATTGTTAACCATAGCAGGTATACCATTCTGAATTCCCAACAGCAACGCATAAATGGTCCATTTTTCCACAATTTTGCCAGCCTTTCAACTTGTCACTGATTTGATTCAGTCATTATCATAGATGTGTAGTGATATTTCATTTCACCAGAGTTTTGATTTTGATTTTCTTGAGAAAAGATGTAATTATAGAGCTGAGTGGTAGGTAGAGTGGAGTGGATAGTGACTGTTTAAATGCTATGCACTCTCCGTTGGGAATAAGTATAGGGAACTACAGAGAGGCAATGGTTATATAACATTGTAAGTGCACTGATAATGCTGAAGTTTGCATTGTTCATTTTGATACTGTTAATTTTATGTTATGAAAATTTTGCCTCAAAGACAAAAAACAAGAAAATAAATAAAATAAAAACTAAAGACAAAAAAGTAAATAAAATTAAACAGGCATTTACTCCAAAACAGAGAAACTGTACTCCTAGGTACTTAACCCAAAGAAAGGAGATTTCTAGGTTCACATAAAGTCCTATTGAAGACCCTTACTCATAGTAGCTGCAGGTCAATAATTATCCAAGTGCCCTTTTTCCAGATGAATGTTTTAAACAAACTTTTATATATCTGTACTACAAAACTACGTGTAATAAAAATAAATAATTAGTTTTAGGTGCAGCAAGCTAAATAAATTGCTAGAGAATTCTGATAGTTGGAGAAAAACCAAAGTGCAAAGATTATAATTCCAGCTACACAGTATTCTTATAATATTACAGAGCTAGGGAATAGATGCATTAGTAACCAGCGGTGGGACATAGTTTAGGAGGGATGGTGTAGATATAAAAGTAGAACTAATTGTTTATTTTCACTGATGGAATTATTCTATAGCTTTACAATAGCCATGTCATTTTCCTGGTGGTGTTGTTTGCCTTTAAAAGAGGCTCTCTGATAAAGTGGAAATAGGGTCTATGTATTTCAGTTTGAACATGAACTCACTGTGTAGCCCAAGATGGTCTTGAACTTACAGTGCTCCTTCTACCTCAGCCTCCAACATACTGTGAGGACAGATGTACAGTACTACACCCAGCTCTCCACTGAGTAACACGTATGTGAAATCTTTCTGCATTGTCTTCTACAACTCCATGTAACTTTAGATTTCCCTATTTGTTTTAATCATTAAAGCACATTATTAATGCAAATTAATGGGCTTCATTGTAATGTTTCCTTAAATAATTATCTTGAAATGTTTCATTTAAAAAACGTAGAAACTGTTGCAATAAATATGCAAAAGGAAGTCAGCTTATTTATAAGGCATGATTAAGCTCTAAAATATAACTTAGTTTAAGGAAGTAGAGTTATAGACTACCATTTATGAGTACATATACAAAAATACTCAACAAAATAGTAACATAAACTCATAAATATATTTAAAATGGTAATAATATGTGATGGGTTAATTCTAGGAAAGCAAATTGTTTTAACATTTTGTTTTAGTTAACTCCAGGAAAGCAAATTGTTTTAACATGCAACTCACCACAGTGACAGAATAAAGAAGAAAATGAATATACATTTAAGTGATTGTGAGAAAATGATTCAATAAATTCTAAACATATATTAGTGTTCAAAACATCTAAGAAATATATATATATGTATATGTATATGTTTATGTACACAAAAATTAATATAATAAAGGTTTTTGGACCTTGACTCAGATTATTTTTATTCTTTTGTTTTTATTTCTTTTGTAGTTTTCTTAGTATATTCACTATGCGTAAAAGCTGCTTTCATTTTTGGAACCGATATGCATACATATCCCCTATTAATCTTTTTGGTTCTCTTATCTCCTCCTAATCTCCTGTTTTCCCCTTTCTTAAAGTTTAAAAAGTCAGCAAACATCTTATGTAAAGGTGAAATGTTGAAAAATAGGAAATTAAACAAGATTTACCACAGCTATATTTTGGGTGTGATTTGAGTGAGTTCCCTAATGAATAAAAGGACTCTTGTGATTTTGTTGTAGCTTGGCATAAGTGATGCCATCCTGAGCCCTGTATTTGACTAGTGCCCTGTATTTGACCCAGAAGAGTGAAAAATTGCTATTGCTGTTTTGGGTGTGATTTGAGTGAGTTCTCTAAAGAATAAAAGAACTCTTGTGATTTTGTTGTACCTTGTCATAACTGATGCCATCTTGAGCTTTGTATTTGACTAGTGCCCTGTATTTGACCCAGAAGAGTGAAAAATTACAATCCCATGAGAAAAGCACAATGAGCTTCACCCACAAGAGAAAAATTAACCTGCTCAACAGAGAAGCAGGATATAGATATCAACCAAAAATTAATGTAAGATTTTAGCTAAATTATTTCCAACAAGATGTCTTTTTCTGTTTTACGATCTCTGTAACTTTCCAGTTCAGCGCCAATCATTGGGACACTGAAACAGGTGGATATGCCAGTGGTCAGTAAGTTCAGCAAATAAAATTCCAAATTTTATCAACTAGGCTGCTTGAATTCCTATATTGTTCATGAACCCACACCAATTTAATGCTTTGTTCTTAATAGTATATTTGGCAGTTAGGTAAGGAGATGGGGTTATTTAGATCATTGTGGACATGCTCTTGGATGGTAGTTCTTTTGAACTCTTAATTTTCAGTAAGATTCACTATAAACGCCTGACTTGGGCCCACTCACCTCTCTTTGATATTGGTTTGAGATATAATCACTTCCTTGCTCCCATGTGTGCTCCTGTGCTGGTTGTCTGCCATTATGTGATGCAGGCATGACCTAAGTCAATGCCATCTCCCTGAAACTCAAGGCTACAATCTATATAAATCTTTTCTTCTTATTAAGTAGCCTGAATGAGACATTTTATTACAATGACATAATGACTAATCCAGTTATATTACAAATTTATTCAATACTATACTATATTTTCTGGTCAGTAAAATAATCTTAAATAAATAATGTATAAGCATTAGAAAGGAAAAGATAGCATAATAATTATGTGCAGATCATAAAATTTGAGAGATCCAAAAGAATGCATGCAAATAGAATTAATAAGCACTTAGTTAAGAGTATCAATATTTTTCCAAAGCCCATCAGAATGGCCTTTAACATGGAAATCTGCGCAGAATGCTGTCTTAGTCATCTCATATAGGAAATGGAGAGTCTCATGAAGGAAGATAAAAAGTCCCACAAATTTTCTCTTATTGCTAGTTGTACAACTTGTATTTACAAAAGAGGACCAATCAAAATTATACAGGTCAATCACGTGAGTGGATTTTTATATAACAGATTCTGAAATAAAATACTTTAGAACAAGATGATAGAATATGATTATCTAGCATTTATATTTTCATTGCAATATTATTTTGAACAACTATCTATTTTGAACAACTATCTAGACACTAAAATGCTTTCACATAAAACACAGGTCTGAGGTCATAGCACCTGAATACAATGGACAAGCTAGAAAACACACATTGAAAAGGGTTAGAAAGACAGTTTTGTGTCCCCCTTTCCTCTATATAGTACAGTGTAGGGTATCATATCCTCCAGGTAGCAGAAGGAATGGGAGATTAGTGCCAGACTTTGTCTTTGAACCCAGTAGCAGACTGATCCCAGTAAAACTCAACCTTGGGAGAGTGCCCATGACAACAGATTCCAAACAGGTTCCATTAATTGAAGTGTCATATCTGTTCTTATGTTGTGCAAAATGTCGCCAACCCTCTTGGTCTTCCAGTAGACTCCCAGCCATCCCCAAAAGCAGGGTGACTGATCATCCTGTCTTCTGACCTCACTTACAACTAGATTTTCCTTTGTATTTTTAGTTACTAACCCAGCAACCAAATATTGAGTTTTCAGGTTTGTCACTGAAGATATGAGATCCAGGCACACCTATCATATGGCCAGTCTTTGGGAATCTTGGTTTCATGCCAGTACTTATGACTGAGTCTTTACGGCTTGCTTAGGTCCAAGAGAAAAACTCACTGAGGTTGTGTGACATTGCTCTTAGCTCCAGGACTGTCCAAGATCAGGCAGCTCTCTGTGATTTTGTGTAATTTCCAGACCACCCACTGAGGCCTCGTTGGTCAAAAAACCTAGAATCCATCTATCTCAAAGGCCCAGAACTTTAGCTGTTATTAGAGGCTAAAGCTTTGGCACACTTTGTATTATAGATCAAGGATGACCTTGTAGCTCAGGAATTGAAGCTGTTTTCTTGAGCAGTTTCAGCTTGTTCTCCCTGGATCCCAAAACACTAAACTATGCCCTATGGCTCTAGGGATGCAGAATTCTAAACTGTAGACCAGAAAGTGGCTGTAGAATCCAGAAAGGCCAAGTTCCAGTCCTGCTTCAGCAGACCCAGACTGTAGTTCTACCACAGTAGACCTTGTAAGAGGCCACTTGTTCCTTTGGACTGAAGATCTAAAACCAACCAATTATGCAGATCTAGATCAAACTAGGCCATTGTCAAAGTAGGATTCACTCCTACTCTAAATGGACTCAGGCTCCAAGGGCTACCTACCACAAAGCCAACTTTCATGGTTACAGTTTCCAGGCTCACCTCCTGGACTTAAGGCTATGTCCATTCCTTCAACTGAGCAGCCTTTGCACATTCATAATCAAGGCACATCTAAACACCAGGTCAGACTCAAGGGACATAAGTTTCAGACTGGTCCCAGTAGACACAGATGTCTGGCTTATGCTTATGCATGTAGAGGACTGCTGCCTCCAAGAACCAAACAAACAAGTCTACACCAGTGGATCCATGTTCCGACCCCAACTCTATAGAACCTTCTGTTGCAGTTTCTTTTCTGCTGACACGTTCACCAAACTTCAGCATCAATACCACCCACCTCCACCATAGCATGCTAACTGGGCTACTCAGAATCTATGGATAGGCTATATGATGAGGACATTTCTCAAGCAAAGCCAGTCAGCAAAGATGGCATATTTAAATGGGAAGACTGAAGTACAGGCCAATAAGAAACATGAAAAACCTAGAGACAGAAGGTACATTAAGGGACCCAATGATCACTCAATAATCCCAAGGAAATGGACATATATCATGTAGGTGCCAAAAATGTCAAAATGATATGTATTAAAGCAAACAAAATATATATAAACTATTCAACAAAATTAAGAAAAGAGGAACTGGTTAACACTATGTATATAAGAGACAGGTAGAAAGCATACTAAAAAGTCTAATTGCAATTAAAACAGTGAATGAGAAGAAAATGCAGTGAAGAACGTCAGCGGCCACACATCCATTATGTGAGGAACTGTGAATGAATTAGCTCAAGTTAGCTGTTGCACAATGAATACATATTTCAAAATACCATGTAATCTTTAGTTTTTTATTAAAATACATAAATAAATACATGGAGAAAAATTCTTTACCTTGTCAATAAATATCTGCACTTTTAGTAAATGCTGAGATTCTTAAAATGTCTTTTAAATGCAAGTATGACTATTAATATTTTCAATATTAAAATAATAAATGACAAAATTTAAATATTTAGCTATTAATTCTTCATTTAAAATAACATAAACCTGTTTTATATTGGTTATGGATAGCATATGTTTTACAAAAGTGAAAATCGTTACATTTTCCAAAACAGTAAGATGAAGTATGTGTGCCTGCTTATAAATCCCTGTCATTGTTGGGTTAGTAGAAGACGATGATTTAAATATTTCTGTTTGATTAAAGTATGTGAGTAGGGCCAGGGATACAGTTCAGCAGCACAGCTCCTGTCTGGCAAGTAAAAAGTCATGAGTTTGATCCTCAGTACATAAATAATAATAATAACAACAAAATAAAATAAAGTATATGAGTAAAAGCAAGTTTTTCAAGTGTTTATGGAAAGAAAAAGAATGCTATTTTAGTACTTATTTTAAGTAGCAATAGAAATTTTTGATATTATATCAAACAGATGTAGTAACTTCTTAAAAATAAGAGGAAATGGGAAATACAAAAATTATCATTCAACTCTAATATTTTGTTATAATAAATTCTACTGGGCCAGCTTGAGGAATATTTTACTAATGCATGACTTGCAAAATCATGGAGTTGTTTGAAAAATATTGATCCTTGGTACTACATAATTGTATATATTTTCACAGAGTACATACATTATCAAAACATTTACATGTGTGTTGTAGTTTATATCTCAAGCTCCCCCAAAGACTCGTATGTTCATAGGGAAGCTTTTGGAAGGTGAGTGGGTCGTGGAGGTAGTAAACTCACCAGTGGATTAATCCATTGATCAATATGGCAAATGCGGCAACGTGTTATTAAAAGATGGAGTCCGCTCCTAATAGTAGTAGGACATGGGAGTTTTCCTGTGCAGGGTGTATGTCGTCCTTATCTTTCTGCTTTCAGAGCAGAATAGGTTCAACAGCTTTCACTTACCAGGCACTTTGGCTGTGCCATTTCTATTTTTGAGCCAGTAAGCTGTAGACTGAGTGCTCTAAATTGGTTATAAAAATAAAACTTTCTGTACATAAGTTGTGTATGTCATATACTTTTTTTCAGGAATGTAGAAGTGACTGATACAATGGATCAATATCACTCCTGAACAAGTTATAAAAATCTTTAAAGAATTAGGATGGTATTCAATTCATGGTGACAGACAGATGCTTTTCAAAATTCTAATTTCCTCTTAAAGTCTTAAGGTTTATTGTTGTACATACAGGCATACGTTTTTCCTTAACTGACATCCAAATTTGTCCATTTAAAAAGCATATTTGCCAAACACTTAAACTTGAGTTAACTATAATTTGTCTTAAAAGTATTTTTTGTCATTGGTCTCATGGGCACGATACCTTCATTCACTCTTGCCTTTGTAGCATCAGTAAAAAAGAAAAAAGTTAAAAAAAGAAACAAACAACTGTTGTTGTGAAAATGGTTTTGATAGAATGGATGTACTGAAAATATTTCATGGTCAATCCAGCAATGCAGCAAGAAATACTTGTACATTAATAAACTAAGAGCTATTATGCATATTTCAATTTGTATGTCTTATTATTCATTTCTTTGGTATTTTCTAGTTGGAAAGAAGACTGGCTATAAATCATGGGAATCATATTTTAGGCAAATAGAACTAATTGCTTATTATTTGTGAGAATTAGAATGTGGGAGATTGTCTGTTTATTGATAAGTATGTTGTATTTCCTGAATGCAAAGAATAGAAGTGAAGACACTTTAAAAAGGAAGAAACCTTAAATATTATGTTATATTTAACAATTACATAGTTTACACTATTTGCAAAAACCCAGCTGCTAAATAAGCCTTCTTGTTCTTCAAAAAGTTATCCTAGTTTGGTAGCACTCTTTTGCTATTGAAGTAGTACCATGGAATCAGTGTTTAAAATAGTTAAAGTTTGAAAGTAGCACAGCATAAAAGTCTGAAGCTTACATGCCGGTATTCATTTTCACAGCACCTTTGTATTTGCAGAGATAAAATAGAATAACTGAAGTACACAGGTGTTACTTCAGTGTTTGAAAGACCTTGAGTACTGATAGTCTGAAATATTTATTAATGAAACTACAAGATATAAAATAAATTCAAATCAACAAAATGTCCTTAAAATCTATCTGAAGAAAGAAGTGAATAAGGTAAAATACCCCTTTATAACTATTCCCATTTAAAAACTATAGGACAAATTAAAAGAATGGAATTTTGCATGGGTTATGATACATTTGTTATTAATAAAGAGTATCACATGTGTCCATGACTAAATTACTTACAGAAAATTAGTTGTTTTAATATTTATTATATGGATTCTGTTGAAATTGATTAAAAATTTTAAAAGATCAAACTTATGAATAATATAAAATAATGACAAATCCATTGTATTATTTCAAGTGAAAAATACACTTTATATCCACAATTTTTACATACATCCCTTTTTAAATGGTTATGAATCTTAAAACTAAAATCAAATTTTACATATTTGATACATTTTTAATACATGGTTTATATTATATTTACATATCTAAAATCTGTTTCAATAAATGTTTCCTGTATGATATTTTCATATTAGTATTTAATCAATTTCACAGTAAACTATTAAGATCCACAAATTTTTACAATATCTGATAACTTTAAAAATTGACAACCCAACTTTTATCTTATGTAACATTTAAAATCTAATTCTAACTTTATCTAATTGTATTCATCATCATTTCAGTTATAGAATTTTCCTATCATTTACTTGAAACGTGTGTTTCCTTATTGTCCATTGATTTTTTTTCTCTAATTATTCATAAAAATGATTCTCTTGGCAGGAGATGGAGCTTAGTTAGACTACCCTGACTGCAACCCCCAGCATTGCAAAGTGTGAAAAATTAGTGACACTGTTCATCCACTTATTGAACCTTGAAGTTAAAATTGAACCAAGTTTCCAGGAAATCTAATGCAAATTATTGCAAAACATTATGGTATAAAGCAATATAAATTTGTTTTCTTCTTCAAGGTACATCACTTTGATTAGTGATTATTTCCAACTGCAGATACTTGGCAAGAACAGAGCAATGAAGGGCATTGTGAACTTCTTCCTAAAAACAGGAAATGAAAATTCCCATGAGAAGAATAAACTCCTTTTACAGGACAAAAAGAAATACTCTTTCAGATAAATATCTACAAAAGGATCTTACTAAAGTAACAATCTTCCTTAGCTTCCTTAGCTATATAACGTAGTTACTTTTCCACACTTAAACTTCTATTTCTTGAATTTAATGCATTGCCCTGTAAGTTTTGTCCTTTACAACAATTTATTTTGCAGGTGTATCTAGGACTCTTGAGGGCAGATGAGTTTTGCCTCCAACATTCTTACGGTACAGAACAACCCATGACTTACAAGACTTAAATAAAATGTACCTTTGGGGCTTTATTTTTTCTTGAGTCATTAGGGGATAAAAAATTGTACAATCCTGTCTTTCCATTGCTAAACAAAATACCTAGGACCCAAAACCTGAAGAGAGGAAGGTTTATTTGACTAACAGCTTCAGAGATTTAGTCCATTATCAGCTGGTTCCAAGGCAAAAATATCATGGTCAAAAGAAATAGTGAAGGAAAACTACTTATTTCACAGCAGAAAAGAAGTGGCAAGAGAACAGCAGCAGGAAGTGAGAGGCTAGGGAAGAGATTTGGACTCCAACGTCACATCTTCTTGATCTACCCAGAAACACTCAGAAGGAGTGCATGTTTCTAATCCTCTAGGCAACTCTTCATGCCAATGAAATTGACCATATCAGCTTTTCCGTACTCGTTCCTGCTTTTGGAACCTACATTTTTAAAACCAGAGAATGAAGTTTGGATATTCTCATAACTGATCTTTTCAGTTTTCCTTCTGGGAGTACATCTTCCTCTAATTCTGACTTTTCTATTTCTTTGAGAACTTCAGGAAATTTGTATGATCATACTGATTTAGCAGCATTTAAATCAATGATGAGTCACATATAAGATAGTGGCTCCATAATATTACAGTGAAGCTGAAAAATTCCTGCCATCAAGTGACATAATTGTCCTTACATCATAGCACAATGCCTTACTCAGTGACATATTGTGATACTGGTATCAATAATCTTACTGTACTGGCATTTATGTAAGCATGTAAGTATATACAAATTTGTATAGTATGTAATACTTGATAATTATGAAAGTATATTGCTGGCTTACATACTTCCTATATTATGACTTCTATTGATATTTTAGAGTACTGTGTACAACTGCTTATATAAAGTTTTCCAGAAAAAATATGCTGCAGATTGTGGCTTCATATACATCATATGCATGGCATTTCTTACTTATATGAAGAGGTCATGTCAAGTGATTGACTTTTACCATCTAAGCTTCTGTAAACATACATTATGCCGCTTACCCAATGATGAAATTGCCTAACAATGCATTTTTTATAAAGTATTTCATCATTAAACTCTATGACTGCAATTACATGCCACACAATTGATGACTTATTGAAGATTAGCAGATATGTACCTTTAATATCATCTACTCTCTTAATTGCTGTTAACATGTAATCTAACATATTCACATATTCTGGCAATTAAGATATATTTGTCTTGATGTGACAGTTTCCTGTCTCCCACAGAGATGCTCCATTTCAGATAGTCAGGAGTCTGTATCGCTTTTGTCTTCTTTTCTCATGCAGAATACCTGCTTGTGCATTTGCTTATGTTCTTTTTATACACCCCATTCTTTCGATTGTCCCTAATTATACCAGGGTCTCTCTGTAAAATCTAACCATTTCTCTCCTGTGAGACCTCATCCTACTTTTCAAGCTGCTACTGGATTTTTTTCCTAAAATTTGAGAATATTTATACACTCTTAGGAAAAATACAGTTTATACATGATGCTCTGAATTAATTAATGCATTTATTTATTTGTTTGCTTGTTTCATCTCCTTGAATCTCCTTGGAACAAAATATTACCATATGATGTTACTCTTGCTCAGTGTTGCTCACAAACTTGGATTAAATGTTTTTCTCTAATAGGATTACATATTTTTACTCAATTGAACAGAATAATGCTAGGGAAATCTGGCCTTGTAGCTTGTATTATGTAAATATTTTTGTTCAAGTAGAAAGTTGTAAATCTAAGAATAATGTGATAAAATGTTCATGCAATAAGAGTACCAACATATTTTTTGCACATTTTATGATTTTGAAAAAAAATACTTGGAAGGAATCCAAGATTCGGATTTCATAGACTAGGTCTGAATTTCAATGACACATTTTACTCCTCTACTTAATTTGTTTTTCTATAGTTTTCTCATGGTATCTGCTCTGTGAGCCACAATCCTCTCTGATGCTGTCAAGTAAAAAAATGGAAAGCAATTTTTTCAAATAAGTAAAAAGGCATAAATACTATTAATAATACATCCCATTAACTTTGGGGTTCTTTTAATGTCGATGATCCCAGATGTTATTTTGCCTCTCAAAAAGTGTTGACTAAAGTCTCTAGAGAACCAGTCCCTTAATACTGCTGCACCACACTGAATGTTATGTTGCTTGCTGCACATCAAACAGTGTGGGCTTACGATAACCATTTGGCGAGCTGGCATAACTCAGATAACTGACTTGTTCTTTCTTCCCATTCTAATATTCTACTTTCCTATATAACAAAGTTTGAGAGCCCTACGGACTACAGTAATATATTTTTAGTGCTCAGTATCTGGAACTTTCAAAGTATTGTATGTTTTCCACTGCTCATTTCTCATTAAGTAAATAAGCCCAAGAAGCTTGCAAACACAAGTAATTGCCCCAGTATGTGTCAAGATAATGATGTATCAGTGATAGAAACCATGCACAATGGGCATCAGAAATTTATTGTGAACAGAAATAATTAAATACCAACAAAACATATATTTTATGTATGTACAGTGCTGTTATGTGAGAGTCCTATTTGGAAAAAAAAGTTCTGATGCCTAATTTTTAAATCTTTTGGAAGATTTTGAAAGAATTCCTCCTGAATTTTAAACATAGAAGAAAATCTTGATTATTCCTATGACCACAGAAAAAAATCTCTGTGTTAGCAAGTTGAGTAAACTATTTAAAGGAAAAACAATCTAAATAACCATAAGATATAATACTAAGTGTGTGTTCAGTTTGGCAATGGTCAGCGGGAATAACTGCTATTATTTAGAGAAAAGAATAAAGAAGAACCGTATTACATTTTAATCTTGTTTGTGAGTCTTGAGAGCACCTCCTAATATCGGTCTGGGAAAGTAGAAATTTTGAACTCTCATCCCACTGGCATTTAATTGTTTACACACACATAATGCCTTAAGATAAACTAGATTAAGTTATTCTTAAAAGAATTCATAAATTAAAATTTAAAGAAAGACTAGATGTTAGAATCCAGATTAGATTTACCAAGAATTAAATAAAGAAAATAGATATAAAAAATAGTTCCAAGAACTTTATTACTAAGCATATAACCAAAAGCAATCAGAATTTGTAAGGTGTTTACATCCCTATGTTCATTACAGTACTAGTCATAATAGCCAAGATATGGAATTAAAGTGTACATTAAAGGATAAATTGATCAACAAAATGTGGAAAAAATACACAGTAGAATATTACTCAGTTTTTTTTTTTTAAAGTAAATCTTGTTCCTTGTGACATTTGTGAACCTGGAGGATATTATGCTCTGGGGAATGAGCCATGCACAAAATGACATATACTGTTATATGTACATTGATTTTACTTACATGAGGATTCTACAAAAAATTAAAACTAAAGATTAGAATACTGATTACCCATGGTTGGGGATATGGTGGTAAAAAATACAAAATCCTAGGAAGAATAGTTTAAAAGATCTATTTTGCAACACACTAACTATAATTATAAACACTATGTTATACTCTTGAACATTTCTAAGAGAGTAGATGTCAAGTGTTTTTAAGTACAGTAAACAAGTTTATTAGCTGATGTGTATTAATTAGCTCTGTCATTTGATAATGTATGTATTTTTCAAACATGTTTTACATGATATATGTATACTCATTTTGTCAATAAAAAAATTAAAATAAAGAAATAGCACTTAACAGATGTCATATGTGTCCAGCAAATGTTGGACCAAAGGCTGAAATCCTCACATGAATACAAAGATATTTAAATAGCATTCAATGCCTCACAAGTTTTTATTGTCACACTAGAAATTCTTATCTGCACAAAAACTATGGAGCTTGTGTTATAATTTAATAATAATTAAATTACAAATCAAATATGTCAAATAACTTAAACATTAAAAATCTTAGAAGTTGAAAATTTTACCATTATTTAAATCATTAAAGAAAACGTACCCTTCGGGCTGGGGATTTAGCTCAGCGGCATGAGTGCCTGTTTGACAAGAGCTAGATCGTGAGTTCAATACCCGGTACCAACAAAACAAAACAAAACAAAACAAAAAAAAACAAAACCCACTTGGAGGATGGAAGTTTGAGGAAGAAATTGAGACATCTAGGACTATCAAAGACCAGAGAGTGATGGAGTTACTCTTGACCTAAAGCCATAATAACTATAACACAGATTCTAAATGTTAGTGCATAAAGTAAACAATTAACCTTGAACATGGGAATGATTCAGGTTTTATCACGGCAACTGGACTGAAGGCCTAGAGAGCTTAACTTCAATTATAAAGGATTGTGTTGTTTAAAAGGCAGTAAGAATTTGTGCAGTGTGTCACACTTTCCCAGGCTTTTAGGGATGATATGAACAATTATGACCCATGTCAGCCCAATCATCACCCATTACCCACTCACGGCAGTTCAGGTTTCTACTTCAGAGGGGAGATTTTTGTAGACCACTGAGTTAGATAGAAATATTATAGGCTGTCAGACAGGGCTTGGTCCTGAAGGAGCCAGTGCAGAAGGGTAGATATCTTGCAACTTCGAAGGAGACAGACACCTCCTGCTATGGGCCAGACCTCAAAACAAAAGATCAAACAAATACACCCACATCCTAAGGATTGATACTCTAAATAGGTCTCTATCACTGTGAGAAAGTCAGGAGTCACCATCTCAACCCTGTACAGAAAGAGTCAATGTTCTTTATTCATGCCCGCTTGCTACAAGGCTTGCCTCCCCAATTCTCCCCAATTTAATCAATTTTACCTGTGCAATTAATCTAATCGGTTGGCTATAATTTTGTTCTACTTCATGCCCACCTTGCAAGTTGGCATGTCTTCCCCACCTAAGACCTGCCTTTCTTTGTGGTTTTGCTCTACAGAAGTCCTTAAGAAAAGACAGTCTTTGGCAGCCCACTCAGGACCCTTTCTGACTCTCTCTCAATAAATGTATTCCTCTCTTAAAAAAACAAATAAATGAAGAGGAGAGGAAATGATTAAAAAAGACAGTAAAATGAGGAGCATGTGTTAACTCATATTATTATATAATCCACAGGCATAAAAAATTACCTCAAATTTAATGCTCTTCTGGAAGACAGAAGTCCAAACTAAGTGACACGTGGTAAAAGTATGTATGTCAATAGGCTTGATTCCCCATACAGCTCTGCACAGGAACTCAGTCAGTTTGACTGAAGTTGTCCACCAATTTGGAGAGCATCAAAATGTTTACTAAACTGATTTTTCCAATTGCAGATGGGATTTTCATCTTTTTCTGTACTTAAACTTTTTTTTCTTTCTGCAGTGATTCCACATTAGACCATGATTTAATTTTTGTTTCAATCACGAGAAATAAATTTAAAAAGCAAGAGAAGAAAATTAAGTGACTTACCCACAGTTTTGTTCTTATTATTGTCTCTCTTTCCTCTTGATGCTTCAAAACTTTTCTTCATATCATTTTTTCTTTAAAGAGCATGAAAAAAAAGAGCATGATGATTTCATTTTCATTCTCTAACATTGTCTAATTTCCTGTTTGTGGCTAAAGATGTCCTCATCCGATGTGGAACTGTGTCAATAGTTTTTTTTTTCTTTCAATATGTGAAAAAATAATAGAACATTATTGTATCTCTCAGTGTGTAATGAGAAATCAACTATTATTGAAATTATTTTTCAATCATATGCAACACTTTTCTCTAGTCACATTCAAGATTTTTTTGTCCTTAATTTTTAAAATCTTGAGTGTAAGGGGCTAAGATTTAGCTCAGCAGCATAAGTGCCTGCCTTGCAAGTGTGTGGTCATGAGTTTGATCCCCAGTACAGATTAAAAAAAAATCTTGAGTGTAGTGAATGTTGATTTAGATTTCTTTTATAAAGTTCATGGTATTTGAAATTGTCTAGCTTCTTGAAATGTTGAAGATTGGTATATGTCGTAGTCAGAGTTGTGAGGAGAACAATTAGAATCAGGACACAGAGTTTATAATATTGTTTTATGATGGTCACTCAGAGTTAACACAAGAAAGTGCTGGAAATCTGTCCACAAGACTAAACACCCAGAATATTCAGCAAAGGGCCTGGATCCCACAGCAATATCCTGCATGAGTCCATGCAGCCCATGACACTGCCTCCTATGAGTCCAACTGAAGGTCAAGAGCCCCTGAGAAGGACTCATGCCAGTCTGCTTTATGGATCCGCACTGGGAAAGACCAAAGGTCAGTGGTGGAAGCTAGAAAGTCTATGCCAGTGGGGTGAAGGAGCTGTGCTGGAAGGTTGAGGGTTCTACACTGAAGCCAAGGAATCACGCTCATAATAAAGACCAGGGCTGCCCTGAAATGTACCACAGCCATGCTCAGTGACACAGAGGTCCTGAGCTCCTCTGATGACAGGCACTGTTGAGTACATGCCAGGAAGCCAGAACGAAGAGTTTCTCCTGGTGATTAAACAGCACACATCTTCCCCTCCAGAGCCAGGAAGTGATGCTTGATGTAAAGTGAACCACAGCTACTCTCACCAACAAGGTCCCAAGCTCCTCTACTGACAATGGTTGAACTCACACTGGGAAAGCTAGTCATGACTAGGTCCTCCAGGAGAACCAATGGCTCAAACAACAACACTTAGAGAAACCCACAGCACCTCACTCATCTTTTCCACATCTCTATTTATGCTGACATCATTTCTCAGGTGGAACATCTATGCTCAGTACCATGCTGATTTAATTCAGCTGGTGTTAAATCGAACACCAGTTTTTAATCCATAATAGTGTAGCTATTGTTTGTAATTTTTTGATCAATGTAGGGGCATTTCAGCCATCCTTTCTTTGAATAATATATTAGTTACTTTTCTTGCAGTTGAGATAAAATACCAACCATCCAAAGTTAGGAATAAAAATTTATTTCAGCTCACAGTTTGTAGCAGTTTCAGTCCATGTTCAGCTGGTTCCAAGGCAGGGCAGCGTAGAAGAGGGGCATCACAGAGGAACAGTCCATTGGGTGAAAGGGTAGCAAGAAGGTAAAAAGCAGCAGGAGCCAGCCTGCCTTTCCTTTCTGTATATTCCATCCAGGCTGTAAACCTTGATTGGTGACATCCACAGCATGGGGGGGCTTCCATTATCAACACCTTTAATCTAGAATCACACCCTTAATCCACATTCACAAACTCTAATCCAATCACCTTTAAAACTTCCCACCTATGACCATATGACTCTTTGGCGGATATCTAGATACAAACCAAAACAAACAACTTAATCCCACATTCTTCTTTTAAAATTAGAGTGACATCAATACTATTATTTCCATAAGAGGTAAACTTGTTCTTCAGTTTTTGGTTTTTTTAGATTTTCCATCTCAGTTAGAGTTGGCTGTCACTATTATTATGTATTTCAGTTCACTGAATTGTTCTTTTCTCTTTGCCAGTAGATTGTTGAATCCATCTATCTAATTTCCTTTGATTTTGATTATTTTACCACATTATATGTATAGTATTCTATTTATTTTTCCTTATGTCTTTTTTCATACTTGTTGAAGAAGCATGTTACTAATCTCTCTCTCTCTCTCTCTCTCTCTCTCTCTCTCTCTCTCTCTCTCTCTCTCTTTTGGTTCCAGAAATCAAACACTAGACCTCATGCACTCTGCACTGAGCTACCACCCTTAGCCCTGGCATTGCTCATTGCAGCACCATTATGAACCTCCCTTTAAAATTCTTGTCAGACATTTTGATGACTAAACAGTCTTTGTCTAGGCATCTATTGTGTTTTCTTATTTGAATAAAAATCCCATTTTTTTGGTGAAAACTTGCACATTTACAGAATTATTTAAAACTCTAGACTGCTGTAACCCTAGGATTCAGAAAGACTGAAGAAAGATTGCAGGTTGGAGCCCAGCCTAGGCAAATTAGCAACTCATTGAGGCTCTGTCTCATAAACAAAAGCAACATCAAAAAGCAATTCTGGAGGGGGATGGAGATACAACTCTGAGAATAACAGGAGTTCAAACACAATTGCTGCCCTTCTTCCCCTAAAAATGACTTTGGATCTTATTTAAACATGGTGTTTTATCACTACTTTCTATCTTCTTCTGGTTGGCAAATGGGAGATTAAATCTTTGTTAGGTGGAACAGAGCTTCGGGTTTATTCTCTAGATATTCACTGACACAGGGTATAACAGCGCAGTTCCCTTTACTGCTGTAAGTGTTGTGAAATTATCTCCTCAGATAATACTCCTGCAGTGAGGTTACATTGCAACTATTCTCAATGAAGCTTCAACTGAAAGCATAGGAAAAGAAGATGGCTTTTTTAAAATGGAGGAGGAGTGAAAAACCTAAATTTCCACTAACCCTACAGAAGAAGGACAGGGCTGCCTAATTATTCTCTCTGGATTACTCTGCAGATGAGAAGTGTGGTATGGTTTCTTTTTCTGTCTCTGTACTTTTCTCCTGCTCTCAAGGTAGTTATTATTCCATTTCAAGTTCCAAGTGAATTATTGGGTAATTTTCCTAGATACATTTACTTGTGTTATTTTTATTTATCATTATCATACATAGAGTTATTGATGATATAATTTCTGAAACATTTTTTAGAAAGAGTAACAAAATGAGAAAGCATACACCAATTTTGCTTGGGAAACAAGAAAATATATACATATTTTAATTACAGATAGTTGTACAAAAGTTTTACTCTTTTAAAGAAAAAAGACTATCACAAGTTTATAGTAAGTTTCCCTTTTTATTTGCTTAACATGATTACAATTTGTTCTACTTGTTTTTGTGAATATCATTTTGAATTCAAATCAACATTTCATGAGACAAGAGTACAAATATTCTAATTACTGGGAGGTTTTAAACTTTCCATGCAACTAAAATAAATATCTGAATAGTGAACCATCTGTAAAAATCTTTGTAAAGATCAAAGCTATATAGCAACATAGCTTTTACTAAAATATCATTATTCAAAAATTTGGTAGAGATTATAAACTAAATTTTATGTATGCTCACTCAAAAAAATCCTCAATAATTTAATTTTTTAAAAAATTTTATTTAAAGAGTAAAAAAAAAAACAAAACAGAATAAAGGGTAGCAACAATACAGAATTCCAAGGAAAAAGGGAAAAGAACCAAAAAAAAAACCCCACTAAGAAATCATTACTTGACAAATTACATACTGACATCTTGGAAATAGTTCAAATTACAAAATTAAAATGTGCAAAGTATACATTCAAACAGTGACACTGTTCACAGTTCTGCTCCACGATCTGACAAAAACAGCAATATGGTCATCCATCTTACACACTCAAACATACATGCAATTATATCAAAAGGGTAAAATTAAACACAACAGAACAGAACAAAGTCGGTCACAAGAAAGCAATGTAAGAGACATAAATTTCAAAGCTAGGCAATCGGAGACACTCACTCTCTATCATATTGACTCTTGTTTTCTTCCCAATAGTTGTCTATATTGTCACATACAGTGAATTCACATGAAACAATATAGTATGGAACTGATCTAAGCAGGACGAGGAGGGCATTTCAGGTCTTCAAGACCAGACAATAGGGAAGCCAAGAATGGCTGTCATAGTGTCTCTCATTCTCTTCAAAACAGCTGTCCATGCCTTCATATGTGTTGAACTTAAACAAAACACAACAATCTAAAATCACTTTGAACAAAGAATGATAGTATTGCTGGATTTCACATCGTGACATTACGGAGTCAGCACTGGGTACTGTAGTGTCTCTTTCTTCAAAATAGTTGTCCATTTCAACATGAATTATATAGCTGGTTCTCATAAACTGTTTACAAGCTCTGAACGTCCATGAGTTTCTACATGTATATCTATCCTTTCTGTATTAGTGGGAAAAACAAAACAAAGCAAGACAAAACAAAATAATTCCTAGAAAAGCACAAAGCAAAAAGTCATATAAAACCACAATACAAGGTGATCTACAATGGTTACCATGATGTCTCAGCAGTATATAACAGCATTAATAAAAACAAAGCATTGGAGATATTATAAGACTTCAAAAGCAGGCAACAATGAAACCAGAGTGGGTATCTTAGGAATCTTGTCATCTTCAGTGTAGTTGCCTATACACTTAGACTTGATGCTATCAATCATAACAGATTTGAATAAAATCAGTCAATACAAGACAGCACTCTAACAAACCAGATTCAAATAAGATCAGTCATAAAAAGGCAGTATAAGTTATACAGGGCTTCTGGTTAAGTTGATAGGAAATTAAGGATGATTACCATATTATATCCTCTATTTTTGGGATAGCTGACCTTGTCCTCAAGTCTAGTATAAGTAAACAAACTGGAACAGCACGTAATCCATCCAAGCAGAGTGATGAGAATAATGTAGATTTTAAATCTTGTGACCCCATTAACAATATCGTCTGCTTCCTTTTTAGAAGGGTTGCATCTCAATGAACCCTTGATGGTCTGTGTTGAGAGAGCTCCTGTGATTTTGATGGGTTTTCCTTTATAGATGATCTGTTTCTTTTCTCCGATGGCTTTTAATATTCTGTTCTTATATATTGAATTTCTGGGATCTTGATTATTTTGTGTCTGGGTATAGCTCGGTTTTGGTTGTAGGTGGCTGGAGTTCTGTATGCTTCATATATCCACATATCATTTCCTATTTCTATGTTTTGGAAGTTTTTCTTAATAATTTCTGTGAATAGCCTTTGCAGTTCTTCTGTTTTGACTCCTGCTTCATCATTCACATGCTTTATTCTTAAGTTATAGATCCTCTTGTCGTCCTCTAGCCATTGTATGGTTACTGCCTGCTCTCTTGTTATTTTTAAGAGATCTTCCCTTTCATGATCACACATTGCAAGCCTGTATTCAATTTTTGATAGTCTAACTTTGGTTTCTTTCAAGCAGTTTTGCCAACTTTCTATGGCGTCTTTAGTTTGTTGGTAATCTCTTTGAATCTGCTTCATGAATTCTAGGTTTTTAAAAAATATTCTTCATGGAACATTTTTCTCCTTTTGTGTTCCTCCATTCTTCTGTCTATGTCTTCTTGAGAGATGCCCAGCCTTTCTTTTATTAATTTACTTATCTCTTGTTTAACTTGAATTAATATTTCAGTTTTGATCTCATTTACGAGGTTCCGAAGATATCTCTTTATGTCCACTGATGCTGTGTTTGATGTTGCATGTTTGCTGTGCTCAGTCTCTCTTATATTTACCTCTCCTGGATCAATATTCTCAGGGTTGCGGGCTGGAGACTGGGGGCTTTTTCTTATTTTTTCCTCTCATCATGTTTTTGGTTCCTTCCATACAAGTGTATAGTGTAATTCCCAGCCCCTTTTCTTGTTGGTTAGGGTTCTTCTGGAGCACTTAGGCTAGGGGCTTCTACCCTCTGCCATCTGCTATCAGAGAGTAAAGTGCAAACAAGGGTAGTATATGCTGGCTTCTCCCCTCTGGGCCAGTAAACCTTCATGGGCCTTCACTGCATCAGTGTGCACCGCCCTCAGGGAACCAATTGATTTGTGATGACCCACTGGGTCCCAGCCCAGTCCAAGCAGGTTCCACCAATCCGCTCTGCGAGGGGAACCACCAACTGAAGCCACTTCCTTACAGAGCCAGGGCTTTCCTGCCCAACTCCAATATGTCATGTAGTTGGTTTCCCCTTTCCCACAGGAGGGTCTCATTCCCATCACTCACCAAGTGTTGATGCTGGTCCCCAAGAACTGCTGGGCTCCCCGAGCTCTGACCTCAGTGCGGCTGCAGGGCAAATTCATGGTGCCTCTGGGTGGGTCTCATGCAGGGGCGGTTCCGGGTGAGCTGTGCGCAGGGCTGTTCAGCTCCTCGCTTTGGCCACTCAAGACAGTCGGTTTGGTGCTGGTTCGGTCACTCAAGTGGATCTCGGGCACAAATTCAGGCAGCTCAGTGAGATTGCAGTGCTTGCTGATCTTCGCTTCTCTAATGGTAGCCCCGGGACCTCGTATTCGAGCAGTTTCTTTCCCTTGAGTTTCTTCTTGGGTTGAGAGAGTACATCTCTTCTGTTTGGATCTTTCCAGGGTATTCTATTCTGGCATTTGAGCTGTCTCTCTCAGAGAGGTTCCGTATCGTGCTACGTCTAGGTCCACCATCTTTCAAAGAGAGCCTCAATAATTTAAATATTGTTAATATTTCTTACTTGTGCAGCAATAGTTTACTATGATACAATTTCAATACAATAATTAGACTACTTGGTCAAATAAAACTGACAACATTTAAAGTCATGTATATGTAATAATAGCAGTGATTTTTATATTCATGTAGCCTTTAATAAGAAAGGTGAAAATATATAAGGTCATGTGTTAATAGATCTACTTTGTTTTATACACTGTATTATTGGGGAAATGTACTTGTATATGTTGTATACAACAAAATAGGTATATATAAAAGGACATAAAATTTGTTGGTAAACATAGGTAAAAAATAATACTTTGTGATCCAGTGAGGTAAAAATCCTCTATTTCAAATTCTTCAAAAAAGCAGATTGAGAACATATTACAGTAAAATAACAAATGAATGCAAAGAATTCAAGAGTAAGTGATAGTCTTGTTGGGCAGAGTGAGCAACTAAAAGAGGTGATAAGAAGGTTGGTGTCC
>PVJX010024231.1:0-28324 GCA_004027295.1 Dolichotis patagonum | reverse complement strand
GATCAATGTTCTCAGGGTTGGGGGCTGGGGGTTTTTTCTTATTTCTCCCTCTCATCATGATTTTGGTTCCTTCCATACAACTGTGCAGTGTAATTCCCAGACCCTTTTCTTGTTGGGTAAGGCTCCTCTAGAGGGCGCAGGCTAGGAGCTTTTGCCCTCTTCAATAGGCTATCAGAGATTAAAGTTCACCCATAGGCAGTGTGCACTGGCTCCTCCCCTCTGGCCAGTCAACCTTTGCAGGCCTTCACTGTGTCAGTGTGTGCTGAGCACAGGGAATTAATTTGTAGTGACCCACTGGGTCCCGGCCAGGGGCATGGCCTAGTCCAAGCAGATTCCACCAATCTGCTCGGCAAGGGGAGCAACCAACTGAAGCCACTTCCTTATGGAGTTAGGGCTGTCCTGCCCAAATCCTACATGTCTTCCAGTCGGTTTCCCCTTTCCCATGGGAGGGTCTTATTCCCATCACTCACCACGTGTTGATGCTGGTCCCCAAGAACTGGGCTCCCTGACCTCTGACTTCAGAGCGGCTGTGGTGCGGATTCATGGTGCCTCTGGATGGGTCCTGTGCAGGTCCAGGTCCGGTAGAGTCATACACAGGGCTTTTTAGCTCCATGCTCCAGCTGCTCAAGCCAGTCGCATCGGCGCAGTTCGGTCAGTCCCGGCCAGGAATTCAGGCAGCTCAAAGAGGGCGCTGTGCTCGCTGATCTTAGCTTCTCTAATGGTAGTCCCAGGACCTCATATTTGAGTGGTTTTTTTTCACTTTAGTTTCTTCCTGGGTTGTGAGAGTCCATCTCTCTCTGTTTTGGTCTCTCTAGGGTGTTCTATTCTGGCATTTAAGCTGTCTCTCTCAGAGAGGGTCCCTCTCCTGCTACCTACCGATCCGTCATCTTTGGACTTCTCCCACTTAATCAAAGTTATATCTGTTTGCATCTTCTGAGCATTTCATAAAGTAACATCATACAATATATGTAATACCTTACTTTTAAATTTTGCTCAGCAAGATGTTTTTGAGATTTATGTTGTAGCATGTATTAGTAGTCTACAATCTTTGACTTGCTAAGTGGTATTTAATGGTTTGAAATATATCTTTTGTCTATCTGTTCATCATGAATGGACATTTGTATTGCCTCCAAATCTTATCTGTTATGAATATCCCCAACATGCCTTTGCGTGGCTGTGTGTTTTCATACTTTTCAAGTAGATTCCTGTCTATTGAATTGTTCTGTCATAGGGCAAGTACATGTTTAACTATTTTAAAAACTACTGAAGTTTTTCACAAAGTATGAATACTATTTTAGACTGCAAATTATAAATAGTCCAGTTTCTTATATGCCTTGTGCTACATTGAGTATTATCTTTTAATTAACTATATACAAGTGAGTACATATTTGTACTACATTGTGGTTATATTTCCAATTTCCTACTAACTAGTAAAGCTAAGAATCTGTTAATGTTTTATTTGGTTCCTTTACATGTCACCTTTGATAAGACTTCTCAAAATTCTAGTCCTTCTTTTATGGATTTTTGAGCTATAAGATTCTCTATATGATCAGGGTAAATTCCTTAATTTGATATATAACTAGAAAATATTTCTACCCAGCTTGAAGCCTATTATTTCCTTTCTTTGTGTTTTTAAACTCAAATTTTTAAAGTATGACAGTCCCATTTTTTAATATTTTCTTTTGTGGACTCCGTCTTTTCACCACAGCTAAGAATTACTTGCCAAATTCAACATAGTTAAGAATTTCTGTTATCTTTTGTATTAAAGTCTTTAAAATTTTGCTATTAACTTTAGATTTATGATCATTTTGTGTTTATAATTGTGTATTGTAAAGAGTCTAAATTTATTTATTTGACATTATACAGTTGACCCAGAATTCTTTCTTCTTTTTATTTTTCTTAAAAAGATTATCCTTTCTCAATGAAATACCTTGGCAGATTTGTAGAGATAAATTGCCCGTAAATGTAAGCATGTATTCATGAATTCTCAATTCTAATTAATCCAAAACTATATGTTACAGCAAATGATGAAAGCAGTTAGGGTATTTTCCAATTTTGTTCTTCTTTTATGAAATTGTTTTGGCTACTAATCCTTTGCATTCTCATTTAAATTTTAGGAACAGTTTATCATCATTTTCTAACAAAAAAAAAAAACAAATTTACTAAGATCTCCAGGGATTTGAGGGGGCCTTCACTGAATCCATAAATCAGTTTAGGAAGAACTGCCATCTTAAAATTACTGAGCCTTTCAGTCCATATACTACATGGAATAGCTCCTACTTACTTAGATGATTAATGTCTCTCGGCAATGTTTTATAGCATCCAGTATACAAATCTTGCATGTTTTTGTGAAATGTATACCTACTTTTAAATCTTTTAAAAATCTAACAATTTTTTGTTTTTATTTTCAGATTATCAATAATACATAAAGATTTAATTAAGGTTTCTATATTATTTTGGTATCCTACCAATCTTGCAAAAAAATGCTTATTAGTTTTAACAATCTTTTTTGTCGATTTAATCAGATATGCTACATAGATGGTCATGTCATCTGCAAATAAGCAGTCTAATTTCTTCCCCTGCTGGATTCTTGCACTGATCTGTTTGTTTTTGAGTGTTTGTTTGTTTATCATGTTATGAAACTAGCTAGAACTGGCATACAATGTTGAATTTTGAAAGCTAACAGTCTTGCTTTGTTTCCAATCTTAAGAGAAAGTACTCAACCACTGACAAATACAATATTGAATTCTTTGTGTCCTCACCATAGGTGTCATTGCTGCCTCCCATGGGGTGAGAGCATCTCAAATTCCCTGTGAACCATTTATGGCCTTCAAGAAAAGAGCCCCTTTTCTGACAATTGGTTTAAGCACTGGAGGTGTAAAAATGTCTGAAGTACAATCTTAGTCTCTTATACAAAGAAAGTGTGGCCCCATTCTATGCTAAAGGGATAACCCCTTCATCACTAAGCCTGCAGAGACATTATGTCCAAGGTATGCATATAGAAAAGAACAAATCCTTGTTGTAAGATATGATAGTGAGAGAAGCCACACGCACTTCTGCCCTGCATCCCTTTTCTGCGCCTTCTGTACATCCTGACTCAGAGGAAAATGGCACAAATGCAGACAGAACATGGTATAAGGCATACACTGATCCACGGGCAGCATCCCAACAACACAGCTGTTGCAATACTTAAGCCCTGAAGCAGCCACTCCATCATGCTTCCAAGTCAAGTGTCACCGAGTGATGGGCACAAAGCAGCAGCAGTGAGTACTGGAAACCAGTCCAAGGCTGCACTCCCTTTCCAGGAAAATGTTTTCCATGCTGGAGGTGATGCCTGGGCTACTCTGGCAATGGACAGACATTCTCTAAGCAATGAAAGCTCCTGCTAGCTGAGCATCACAGGAAAAGAAAACAAACACTTAGGCTTCAGATCCCTGAGACAGAACAGAGGAAAGTGAGTCCGGAGGGCAAAGTGAGACCAGCAAGTGCAGGGCACTGTTTGATTGCTTCAAGAACTTTTTCTTTTTGCTATAATTTCACTGCTATAATCATTGTCATTATTCTATTTTAAAAAAAGAAAATTCAGACCTCTGAAAGAAGTCAGTTTTTGTAACTTTTAGGCTCTAGCACACACCAATCTCAGAAGACAGAGGCAGAATGGATCCACCCAGCTGCGCCATGATGAGGCTACCATGAAAGGGAGGAGCTCATCAGCCTTCAGGACCTATTCATTTTCTTGGATCCCCTCAAAAAAGCATATTCTTCTAAAATGCTTTCATTTCATAGGACCTTGAAATAGACATATTTTCTCTCTGTAACCACACAGTAAGGGAATATGCTTTCCTATACCATGGGTAGGAACTAATCAGCACAACCCCAACATTTTCTCTCACTTGTTTTAAAGCTTCATGGCAACATTTTTCAGATTTTAAGTTTTAGAAATTGATTCACAATCTAGGAAAATAATATCATTGTCTTTTTTTGTATGTTTTAGTGTTGAAAATAAAACTTGGATTGAAATACCCAAATGTGTATGCTTTGCCTGGCTTAAAAGTCTCCAATGAGAAAACAATGATTTAAGAAAAAAAAATTTCTCTCACTTTTAAGGCTGTGCCCATCTTAATATTCTGATAATAGAGTATAATCAAATTTTTCACTTGTCATCAAACAATGGTCTTAGCTTTTACCATTTTAACTCACTGACATGTGTACCAAAATATATATTTTTCCTCTAGAGAAGACAGAAATGCTGTATTTCTCTCTGTAACAGCTTTGGCTGCTTCCAGGCTTGAATTAACATGTCTGTCTGCATTTTATGTTGATGATGGACATTTAGACTTCAAGGTATAATTTCCAGTAAAGAAAAGTCATTTTATTTCCATGTGAATAAGCACTCTATCATACTAACCAAGTCAAACAAAGTTATTATCTGGCTTTTTGCCAATGTATAAAAAATAGAAAGGTCATATTTTTAATAGCTTTGTACTCTATAGTAATCAAATTTGTAAGCCTGGAGAAATAAACTCCTCAAGTTTCCCTATGTTCCCTGAGCATATTTAACCACTGGCTTGCTGCTCTCAGGTTCAATGCTGTGGGTTTGTGACATTCTGCCACAGCCTTATCTTTGTTCCTAGCTTTGTACATGAAAGCATTATGTTCTAATCATAAAGTGGCAGAAAACTGCTATGGTAGTAAAAAAAAACCTGTATATTCAACTATACCTTTGAAGACTGTACCAAAAGATAACTACTAGTCAAATTTCAGCTCATGGATGAACAAGATTATAGCATTTAAAACTAGATATACTTAAAGTGTTAATGGATTACTGAAACTGGCATTAATTAAAATGAACACCTGCTTTAAAAGTCACTTTTGTTTTGGGTGACTGCACTATTGAGCTTGATATTCTAAATAAATTACTCCAAAATGTTTCTATAACAGACTTTCAAGATCTACTGTAAAATTATGGATCATCTTCAGATTTGAAGAATGCCCTATATGTATTAGAATCAAAATAATAATGATAAGAAATGGTAGAAAAAATTATAAATACATACTATTGGAGAATCATACAATTCTATCTTTCTTTGTGGTGCTAGGGATTGAACAGAAGCCTTATATATGCCAAACACATGTTCCACCACTAAGTTACACTTAAGCCCTTTATAGTTTTGTTTAAAACCTTTCCAAAGAATGGGTGTTAGGCTATTCAATAGATAAAAATTTATTTATTTTAGTCATGACCAGTGCTTATTTTGTCTCAAAGACTTCCAAAATTATATTGCTGCCTATAAATAAACTGTTTATTCTGTGAATTTTTCCTTTAACAGTTTCCTACTCTTGAAATACTAGCATAATAGTAAAATTTTATCTATTTTTCTCTATGTCCTATACATCCTGGGGAACTGTTCATTAAAGTCCTTATAACTCCAAAGCCCCATAGATTTATTAGAAATCATTTCACCTGTATGAACCACAATTTGAAAAAAAAATGCAAGTGTTAATCTTCTCACCTCCATTATCAATGGCTTCCATCAAACCTTTAGAAAGTTCATTAATTTAAAATAAAATTCTTTCAGCTACTATTCACTATAACCCAATATTTTTCAGTAAGGTTTAGGTAACTTTTCCTCAATGTCAGGCGATAAATATATTAGAATCTACAGACCAAGAGGCAAAATCAAGATAATATATACCCACCTAAATAAGCCCTTAAAATGTAACCATTTTAAAAAATTAATAAGTAAATGAAATATCAAACAAGAAAAGAAGCAGACTACCATCTGGCTTCACTCCAAAAACCAGTGAAGAAAACATCCTCAGATGGCTGGGCTAACAATCATAGTAGAACACACTCTAACTTCACTCCAACCAGGGATGTATTGGTCCTACCGCTAAACAGGTTCTGGAACAGGTTCATTAGAGTCCACTCTAATTTTCTCATCAATAAATGAGGATAATAATAGTGTCTAATAGAGTCATCAGTGAGTAATATTAATAATAAAAATACCTACTAAATCTGGCACAGTCTTAGAGTCTCCGATTCACCAAAAATTCACGAGCAACTACAATACTACTTTCTAAAGGGACTGGCCAATGGATTAAGGCACTAAGTGATACCCAGAGGGCTGGGAGCCAACAGTTCTCAGGATCTTGGCCTCTGTTGGTGTTTGACAAGAGCTGAAACTGAAAGACACCTCAGTCCTTCTGCTCCCAGTTACTCCCTGTTGGTGACACTGCCGCCTCTGTTGACTGCAACAGTCAACTCCTCCCCTATCTGCTCCTTCTCCCTTCCCCAGTGCTGAATCTGAGTACTTCCTGAAATGCCATGTTTATGAGAACTTTAGCCTCAAAACTTGCTCCGGGAGCCCATTTGTATAAATAAAGCCAGGTAAGGCCTAATGGGCCAATAAAATCCTTGGAAAAACAGAGCTCATCCCATCCCTGAGGGGGAATACACTTAGGAGTTATGGAGTGAAAGTACTGTTCAGTTTCTTTAAGGTGGTTAGATGAATCTCACCATGCCCATCAACAATTTGATTCATGATCCTTCTTGGTTTATGGTTATATTGGAGACAAATTTCATGGATTATCACCAGGTGAAACAGAATGAAAATGAGCAAAGGGTCTCTAGGTGGCCACTTACCCACTCTTATCCCCAACCATGCACTGATATCATGATTCACACAGTGAGGACATTTCCAGGCTGCCTCTCCATCGTTACCCACTACTTTAGGTTTCTTCCAGAAGAAGAAGAGTGAATGGCAGCAACACAAAGAATCCCATAGCCAGGAAAATATATTAAGTCAGCTTGAGCTAAGGTCATCTAGAATGAATCTTGTACTTCTGGGAGGAAATTACACCAAAGGCTTTTTTTTCTCCATTCATTCAGCTCTTCAGCCTAATGTATATGTCATATTCCTGTCTTACAAATGTCAATAGGATCGCTGCTTTGTTCCCAAAGAGAGAGAAAGAGGGTAGGTACATTTAGGATGAGAGTGGGAAAGGAGAGGCAGAGGAAAGTTCCTATCCTAATGAGATCTTTCAGTTCCTGGGTATTCACAAGAACAAGAAGCCCGGAAAGGTAGGTCTGGATTAGTGAAGCTATGACAGGGAGAAAACCAATTATAAGAGGAAGAATATCATCCAGACAGCTGATTTCCAAAGGAACAGGAGTGTATTTCCCCTTTGGATCAAATATACTGCCACTGTCTTAATGCCTTAAATTATCTGTTCTGAGAGTAAGCTGAAAGAGGAACGAAGTATTACAGATTTTAGCAGCAACATAGAGTACAGGTTGATTTATGTCCCTTCAGCACTCTGAAGGTCCAAAAAAAATCAGCCAATTTTTTTTCTAACATGCAGTCATTTCAGCCTAGGCTTCCAAGCTGGACTTAGTGAGGATCACTCATGGGTAACATTTCTCAGCCTGTTAGAAGAAAATCCCGGGGTATAGAGAGGGGTTTTCTTACCCTTTTTTGCCTCTGTTTCTTGGATAGGTTTAAGAACTAAAAGACATACACACACACACACACACACACACACACACACTTCTCAGCAAGGACAGAAAGTAAAAAAAATTAACATTGATATTGTAATATGGATCATATATATTTTCTATCACTAGCTTATAATTCTATGACCTTTTGTATTTCAGGCTGAGCAGATGTTATAGATTGCATTGGGCTCCCCATAATTCATATGTTGGAGCTCCAACCCCTAGTACCTCAGACTGTGACTATATCTGGAAACAGGGTCTATCACAGGGTGATTAAGGTGAATGAGGACATTAGGGTGGGCCCCAATGCTGCCTGACTGTGGTCCTTATAACAATGGGTGAGGACACAGACACATAAAGGATAGACCACGTGAAGGCACAGAGAGAAGGTGGCCATCTACAAGCCACAGAGAGAAGCCTCAAGAGGAACTACCTTCTCAGTAACTTGGCCTAGGACTTCCAGGCTCCAGGACCTTGAGAGAATAAATTTATTTTGCCTAAGCCTCTTGATCTGTGGTCATTTTCTTAGGAACAAATAAACTAGAATTCCACTAATACACGCTGTAGTCCATAGATAATGAGCATTCCTTTCAAGAGTTAGAGAGGTGACAACATGGAGTGGATGTTTGTGCTCAAGCCAGGTGTTCTGTGAAGGCACAGGTGTCAGGGTGAGCAGGATGCTCCCAGCAGAGTGGGTAGCACACAGCAGTGTGGTCCTGGGAACCTGCCCTGAGGATGTTAAGGGAAAATGGCTGCCACTCCATTTTCTGGAATCTAAGGCCTAATGAGTAAGGAGGAGGGCAGATCTGAAGGCCCCAGAAAGATGAGGCCTTTCATCAGGAACAGAGAAGCTCCCAGCCATGGATCTGACCTATGGGCACAATGATACTGGGGACACCAAGAGAGAAGCTTGACATATGACATGACCAGATCCTGTCCTCCTTGTGAGCCCCACAATTCTGACATTCCCTGTCAACCATACTGCCAAAGAGACCACCTGACATGCCACCAGACAGGCCAAAGATCCGTGGAGAGGGAATGTGGTGTGAGGCCAAAGGAGGTCAGCGATTTAGGGGCTAATGGCTTGGTGGATAACCTATGTTGCTTTCCCTACTGTTACTATGAAACACACATGCAGATCCTCAGGAAGCCATGTGTGAGGTAGTGACTAGTGGGTCCCCAACCTACAACAGGAACCAGCTCTAACCACATATCCATACTCCACCAACTATTTCTTTCTGTTTCAAATTGCTTGTTCTGTCATCCTGCCTGGTTAGTTTTGCAAGGGGTTGAATTTTCATTCATTGAAAGGTATGTGTCCATGCGTGTTCAGCTCTGTGAACAATCTTGCTTTCAGGATTCTTGTTTGGCTTTATTTCACTGAATATTTTGTTTTCTTTTTATCTTTGAAATTTTATTATAAAGTTAGAGAGATTATTCACAAAATGAGTTGCTAACTGTGAGGCACTTATAAACCAGAGTAGACTCAAGCAAATCCTTGGAGGGTCAGTTATCACAAGGAGCACACCACAGAGGCCTTCACAGTGGAGCTTTGTCCCCACTGTGCCAGCCAGAGCAGCAGATGCTGGACAAGAACGACCACCTTCCCTGACCCTAAACAGATTATTGAAGATTTATAGATGTTTAGTATTCTGACACTTTTCTTCTTATTGTTTTATCCACAAAAGTGATTATGGCTATTCAAGATTATTCTTACCATTTTTGCAAAGGTGTTTATTGAACAATCAAGGAGTTGGCACCACAAAAGATGTGGATCAGAGGTTAACTAAACATGTTTCTGCCCTTGATTGTAGAGGCAGGGGAAAAGAGTTACGAACATACAGTTGGCCCAAACACATGGGCTCCATGTGAATACTTTGTGCAGAGACCACAAGTTACTGGAGAGGGAAGTGACAGTATATGGATTCAGGGAAGATGAGGACCCTGGGAGGGTTAATGAGGAGGGACCAAGGCACAGGAAACCTTCTCTCAGTGCTTTCACTGTTCAAATCCCATTCTCCTGACTAGAGCAGGAGCACCTACCTCAGAATATGCCTACGAGTGCTGGTCACCTTTCAAGGCATTTAGAAACATGACTCATAGCTGTAACTAGGGAAGACACCAAAGAAGACAGAAAATAAAGGTGAGCTCACTCATTGTCAATATCTGTTCTAGCTTGGGTAGTAGAAAGGACTGTGTTCAATACAGTTTACTAGGACTTCCTCTATGAGCCATACTAAGAGCAGCAGGCATGTAGATCGACGAGATTCCACGGTCTGCACCATATGAAGCAATGAGATGTTAGGGCCACTGTGTAGCTCTGACTTAGAGAGACTCCAGGTATTCATCTGCAGACCATTTCCCACCCACACTCGAGGTGACCCCTTCCTTTGCCTGGCCTAGCTACAAACCCACTTAAGTTGAGCTATCGTTAATTGTCACACATTACAATTTATCACTGTGCAGTTTAATGTCTCTGACCTGTTGGTCCCCTCATAATAAGACAACCTTTAAAAGAAAAACAGGCAGTAACAATAAAAAATATACAGCAATTCAGTTCAGCTGGTGGCTGCCCAAGCTTGAAGGTCTCTTGGTACTGCTGCTTAAATAGCTAAACACAAAATTATAATAAACGGAAGCATTAGGAGTCATTCTGAAGCCAGCCAGCTAGAATCATAATGAAAAGGGCAGGCTGGGGCTCCTCGCACCCTGCTATTAATTACTTGCCTTTGAACGCTGGAGAAGTGTATTTAAACCAGACACCTGGAGAGGCTATTTGCTAATTGACTACAGACACATGGAGGAACACATTCATTTCAGCTACACAAATTGCCTTGTCCACCAAACCTAATACATCCATGATAGCCACACCCCTGCCCAGCCAATGAAAACAAACATACCTGAATGGAGTTTGCTTTTCGGACTCTCTCACAGTAACAGGCAGTATCCTGGGAATTTATCTTTTTAAGCAAACAGAAGGACTAGCAACCCTGTGGTATTACATGTGAATATGAAACTTCCCTCCCTCTGTGCAACCCCAGTCAACTAATACTCTGGCTGACACTAAAGGTTTCTAGAAAGAACAGATGATGTGACAATGGGATGAGTGAGGAAATGAGACACTGTGGGCCCCATGCATGCTTCATGGACCTGAGATCCAGAGATTTGGGAACAGAGATGACTGGCAGGTATCCCCTCCCCTAGATGCAGCCTTTCCCATTGTGTTGTTTAGATTCCAGCACCAGGGCAGCAAACAGTTAACCAAGGAGACAAAACCCACTGTGACCAGCAGGTCTCCACGCAATCATCAGTAGAACTAGCTATTATAGCCAATTTAATAGCTTGAAAATGAACTCATTAGTGGTCTTTTATCAGTGGAAAAAAGTCTATTAAATCCGGATGTGTGAAGCAGCAGCCCAGCAGCTCATTTCCATCCCACTGGTGACCTGAACAAATCTGAGAAACACTTTTTGAGGAGCAAGGGTCAGGATCCATACAAGGAGAGGTAGGAACTAACTTTGCCATCTCTCAGCCTGCATATTTCCTGGAGGTCTTTATATTAATTTACAATTTGGTGGGGTGTTCTGTGTCATTTCTTTCTCACCTTCTGTGTTACCCATACACACCCCAACTATTTATAGATGCAGCAAAAAGAGGAGGACACTACTCAACCATGATTTGAAAATTAGATGTAATAAATGACAAAAATATCCAGCCCTGCCCACAACCATAAGCAGGGCTTAAGATAAAGCAGTTAGAAACAAGACAGAGAGAATATCTTTCTGTACTCCTTCCTATGCCCTGCCTGTCTCTCCCTTTTTCCTTCTTCCTTTCTTTGTTTTACCTTCTTCTCTCCCTTTATTCATTCATTCTGTCCTTTCCTTCTTTTGTCTTTGCTGCAATGGTCACTAAAGACAGCAAGAGAGCACTTTCATATGCTGTGTGTTCAGTATTTCCTGCTGATGATTAGAATTTAAATTCTCTTGACCAAATGGCTCAGTTTGATCACAGGCAAGCTAACTCTTCATTAGCTGTGAGACCAAGGGACCAAGTTAGCATAAATCTATGAAATAAACTGTGGGGCATATACAAAAGGTTCTCTCAAAATGCTTCTTCCTTCTGTAACAGCCTTCCAATTTTCCAGATACTAGTGTTTCCAGATACTGCTCTAGATACTAGTGTTTGCTTTAATATTCTATCCAGCCACCTTCCTTCTGCATGGGCTTTGTCTTGTAAACAAAATAAATGATTTGATGGCAGAGATATATTCTTTTCTTCTTTTAGATTTTACCCAAAACCTAGGTTATTGTCAATGAATTCATGTGGACTTAATTTCCCACTGTGACAGGATTAACTCCTGAGAGCTAATTGGATTACATATTATTGTTACTACACATTATTGTATTAGGTGTACTCGGTAGCCATCAATCCTTGGACCTATCAAGTCAGATAGTCTTGCTGAGTGTGACAATTTTGGTTTATTAGAAGCTCCTTTTCTGTTCAAATCTCTCACATCCTCTGGAGGAATAGATCATACATAGTCCCATACAAAAGTCAGCTAGTGGAGGCTCAGGGCATCCAGAATGTTTTGTCAAGAGAGACCACAGGATTTCTAGTATATGTGAATGTGTAGGTTCCCCAGAAAAAATCAGGAAACCCTGGAGGACTCCTCTTGCATCACATTTTCATGTTCCTATGGTTCACATTGTGTGAGACTCAAAGGTTCTATAACCACGTGTGAGATCAATGACCAAAAATATTGAGCCCCGATCCCTAGAGAGTCCTCAAGTAAGATCCTCAGATGAAAGGCAGCACCAGGGCACCAATCTTCAGCTCAGTCATGTGTCTCAGTGACAAAAGAGTTACTATGTGAGAAGAAATTTCAAGACGAAGGTTAGTTCCATGGATCCTGGTATGGGCCATATTTCTGTAACTTGAGAACTTTAGGATTCTTTTGACTTCTCTTCTTGCCTAAAAGCTCAGCATTGGTAGCTTGCAACAAGTAACCCCTCTTGGAAGAAATGATTACATTACCATGTTTGGAGAAAGGGGTCAATCCACACTGACTGGGCTCCCAGTCACGAAGAGGACCATGTTGTCGAGTTAACAATTAGATAATGGAAAGAAGAAAACTAAAATTTCATGTTAATTTATCAAAGCTTAAAAGACCTAATTTCTGAAATTTTCTTTTTACTTGTTGTAGGAATGTATAAGTTGAAAAGTTATTATTTCTGTTATGTATCTAATACAGACATTCAATTTTAAATTAAAAATCTTCACTTCCCTTTAGAAGGAACTTCAGTGAAGAAGATAGTGGACTTCTTCATTCTCTCCCACAATCACTGGTTTATGTGGCCCATATTTTGTCACAAATAGATAAAAATAGAACAAGATAATACAAAAGCACCAAGCCTTTCCCTGAGATAACTTTAACCTCAGATTTAATTTGTTGGCAAACACTTATTGGTGACTCACCATTCCTAGGCTTCATGGGCTCCTCTTCACCACATGGGAAATGGGGTCTAGCCTGTACTTCTGCTATCCCATCTGGGGGGATACTGGCTGATTCCCCCTGAGGCCTGATGCAAACCCTGTAGAGTCCTTTCTGTCTTCTCTGAGCTCTCTGGATCTGATGGAAAAAAAAAAAAAAAACCTTCCAGCAGGAGAAGAATTATTATTTTACCTGATACTTTCGTTGCCTCTGGACAATCTTCAGATTCTACCTGGCTTTCTCACTGCCTTAGTCTGTTTTGATGTCCACACAGGTGTGGAGAATTTATCTCCACATAGGAACCAGGCTCTTTTCTAGAAATCTTGCTGCTAAACTCAGCTCTAGCTAGGAGGCCTAAATAGGAAGTGTTCTCTAGGGATCCTCATTTGCAGCCCCAGAATCAGCTGGAGGGCTTCCTAAACTGAGGTTGAGACTCTGTCCTCAAGGGTTTCTGCTCAGTAACTTGAAGGAGAGCGGTGCTAATCTTTGCAGCTAAGTTTTCCTAACTGACATTGATGCTGCTGCTGGCCCTCAGGGACCACTGAGAACCCTGGTTTAGAGTGAGGACTTTCTACACCCCAGAAGGGTGCTAAAATCCCAGATAATAATATCTACTGGGTATCAGAAAAAGAAGGAAGGGAAAAAAGAAGAAAAATCCTGTCAAAGAATAACCAGCAGGTGACAATCTTCAGGTTGGCTGTAAATTTCATACGAGAAAAATCTAAATGCCATATTTTTAACTAAATCACTAACAAATTGATTGGTACACACCATGATTATTTTACTCTTTGAATATATAAATTCCAAGATTGTGCTGTTGCTCACCCAACCTGCTTGTTCTATGGATATTTTGTCATGAACACCAATATGTTTCATTTTAATCATCGATTTTGTGCACTCATTTGTCAAATAATGGGCTGCTATTCATCTTAACATTTTCTGCTTCATCCATGAATTTATATTCTAGGTCAATATATTTTGAAGCCCTTAAGCATTATTATTCCTGCCATTGAGATATCTAGAGGAGAAATTCTAATCTTTACAAAGTTGAGCACCAATTTTAAATGTCAGAAATCTCTGCTCTTATACTGTAGCAGCTATATAGTATTCATTGTTTAAGAAAATACATAAAATAGTCAAAAAGTTACTATGACCTTCTTTATCTTAATAGGAACTACATGTAAAATAAACTAGAAATATAAGCAGAGTTAACACTAATTTACAACTACACAGAATTCCTGGCCAACACAGGGAGTTTTCGCTCCTTGGGGCCTGGGTATCCAAGGACCAAGGAGCACCCTACAAATTCCTGAACCCAGGTGGCTTAGAGGAGATTGCTCATACTATTCAAATCAGAATCAGAGGTTAACTCAGAAGAAAGGGCAACCAATTGATATCCTGGGCCACTTTACACCCCCAATATTATCTCTAATAAAGTGGGACAGTGATATAATTAAAAAGAGTTGTATGTAATAAACCCGACTAGATTAGTGCTCAAGAAGTGTCTAAAGATTCCCTGTAAATGACTGACCGATAGGGGTGAGGTTCATGGTTGCTCCCTGAGGCCACAGGGACAGATCTGTTTTGACAACTAAAATGAAAGACAGGAAGAAGTAATCTGAAAAAGTGATTTTCACCCTGGAAATGTGTTTGGAAACAGCTTATTCTGCCTGGTTTTATGCGGATGAGATTTTCATCATCTCTAAGTTATTTTCCCAACAGGAAAATTTAATATACTATTTATTAACATAATTCCATTATATAAATGAGTTTATACTGCTATTACAAAAATAACTGCATGGAATATGTGCCTTCTGAATTCTCTGGCCATAACAGTTTGCCCTTTTTCTTATCTCAGTCTCCCGAGTTTTAGTTACTCTGCTAGGGGCACAGCAGAATTAGCAGATAAAAAATTGTGTGCTTCTTTAGCATAGCACAAATGATGGAATTAGGAAACATTTGTAGTAGTATTTAGAATTGAACACACACATGTTTTTTCACCAGATTAACTGCTAAAAGTGGTTAAGTGCCCTTTCACTCTAGAACCAAATAAAATACATCTGATGCTACTGTCAGTGTGTGAGTTTATTATCACACTTTCACTAATTAAGGAGTAATACAGTTAGAAGAGATATGGATCAGTTACAGATGATAGATTCATACCAATCATTTCCTTTTGATGCCAGCTGTAATAAAAGCATACTACTATGCATTTTAATATAGAAAAAGACAATTGCACCAACCAGCTTTTTAAAAATTAATATTTCCTGTCAGATTTTCAAAAGCCACCCACAAGCTGTTTCAGAAAAGATATTTGGCATAAACTGAAGAAGAAAAAAAAACTATGTGACTGTCTCTTCAACTTTGAATGCATAAAACACAGCACCTTTGATTTTTCTTTTTCCTCATGACCCTTACCTGATGACTCCTGGATGTGATTTTAGAAGCCATGGTAAAAGCAGTTTTTAACCTTCAGCATTAGATAATTACAGCCATGTAAGATATGCTAGACATATACATTGAATATTTAAATTAAAAATACTTAGTAGACACATTGTCATTAAGCCCCTTCCAAGACTCTCACCTTTGAACACAATTAACCCATCATTCTTCACACCTTCTGAAGCACTTCTGGAAGTCTTTCCTGCTTGCACTGTTTTGGCTGCCTCAGTATACTGAATCACTTAGAAACATTTACCTATCGTGGCCCTTTTGACTTTGGGAAAGAGTCAGAAGTCACACAGAGCCAGATCTGGGAACTAAAGTGAATGGGGGACATATCATAATGCATTCACGATATTGGGTGGCACTGGGCAGCAGCCTTCACTGAATTTTTTGCACTACCCAGTAAAGACACTTACAAAAGAGAACAGTTAGAGCTGCTTTAGAAAGTGGCAGAAATTGGTTTCAAGATGAGAAGGGGAGTTTTGAGGTGGGTAAATGATGATATGCCTTCTAATGTAATAATTGTTTAATTTAACTGCACACCATTTTATCACACCTCCTATATAAATGTGTGCTTGTGTATTTATGAGTTTGAGTCCAGCAATAGTGTTACCTGAAAGTTTTTAGCATGTGAAGCATTTAGCTTTTTTCTTGTTACAGAAAGTTAGAAAACATTTCTCACAGCGCCCTCCTCCCCATCCTCTAGTACTGTGTGCATTTGTAGCCACTCTGGAAACAGTAACCCCAGAGAGGAGGGGGTGATTGGAGATTTCATTCCCCAGATACATATGCTATGGGATCACTAGAACCCACACTGGTGTGTAAAATTCTTCTGCATGAAAGCCACTAGGTAAAAGTTCTTGAATAATTTTGAGTAGTGCTATTGTTGACAAACAATTCTGTGTTATCAAAGACCCAGTTTTGTATTTCAAATGTTATGGGGCATAACACCAATTTTGTCATAAAACCACATTAATGTGGGTGTAAAATACTCATTTATTATCTTAGAATTTTTCCATTGATGGATTTTTAATTTTAATTTTATGAGTTCTATTATATTAAATAGTGAGTACTTTATAGAAAAAAATAAATAATAAAGTATTGAAATTTTAATATCACTAGATTTTAAAAAGCATCAAAATTTTCAACACCAGCTGTTTTTTGGTATATGAAGACTAAAACATAACAAGAGAAATAAATTCCTATAGGAACTACAATGAAAATACCAATAGAACTCTACCAAAAAAACTTTATTTCAATTATCACATCTGTGGCAGTCTTCACACAGGACAACAGTGTGTTCCATACACACATGTGGCATACACTGACAACACATGTGTTTTGCTTTCCTGGCCCTTGTGTCGGACATGCTTGGCATCTTACTGGTCTTGCTGTTTTGTCAGGAGGTTCTTAACTATATTATACAATGTGTAGCTAACAGAAATATAAAGTATCAAAAACATAAAATATTAAATTCTAAATATGTATAGCACATTTAGAATAAATATCATTTTCACATCAGCTGATAATTGCTTACAAAACCTAAAAGATAACATCTGAAATAAATTGCTATTATGAACTACAATGAAAATGCCAGTAGGACTCTACACCAAAAGTAATCTTTGTTTCAATTGTCACAACAAAGACGGTCTTTTTGCAGGACAGCAGGATGTCCCATGCACACTTCTCACTTACACTGAGAGCACATGTGCTTAGCTTTCCTTTCCTACAAAGCAGGTAATTCTTTCTACCTCTATTACATCCCTGTTTGTCAGGAGTTTCCTGTTATTGTACAGTCAACTTAGCAGGAAAATAAACTATCAATAAAGTATGAAATATGTAATTAGTGCTTAGAGCAGAGATCAACATTTTCATATCAGCTGTTTGCATGCTTACAAAACCAAGAAGATAACATCAGAAATGAACTACTATGTAAATACAAGCAAAAATCTACCACAGAAATAATCTTCTCTTCAACTATCACACCCAGGGCAAGTTTCACACATGAAAACTGCATTTTCCATGCATGAGTATTACTCACACTACTAGAACATATGTTTTGTTTTCCTGTCCTGTCCTGTAGGGCACAGTTGACACCTTTTTGGCTTTCCTGTTATAGCAGGGTTTTATGATGCTTCACCTGCCTGTTTACCTGTCTCCTCACCAGTATGCTCCATAGGTTTTTTTGCATAGTTCGCGGGACAGAACCATTTTGTTTTTCCCTCTGCTGTAAATGATTTTATGAGTTCCAGTCACAATCTCTAAGAAAATTTCTCCACAATATTTTGTACTTTTTATTTTCTGTGTAAACTATCAAACTATTTATGCCACACATGTTCAGGATGGAGTAAAACATGTTTTGAGTGACGTTATAGTTTCTGCATAACTCATCAACAGCAACTACTGTACTTTTGGTTTTGCTGTAGAAAGTTACCACCTCAGGTTTCCATCTTGTTGAAGTGTCCATATCAATATTTCCATCACGGTGCAATGTTGACATCAGCAGTACCTGTTTGTTTTTCTTTGCCATATATGAGGCCGATGTTATATCTTCCTGAAATCCAAAATTGTCCTATATGATTTTGTTTTGAAACTGCAACATTTCATTTAGAATTTCTTCTTTGTACCTGCATACAGTTGCTGTGCTTCTTAATTTGTGCTCTTTCAGCAAATGTAACATCAATTGGAAACTGGTTAACCAATTTTTAAATGTCATATTCTGGCTAGTTTGGAAGATGGGAGCAACATGTCTGTTCACAACATCATTCAATTTATTCCTACGTGGACAAGGATCTAGTAGGAGTCCCAGAATAACTTTCTAAATTGAAAGCATAGTAAGTCTTCGTATCTACAAGGACATAAATTTTTATGCCACATTTTGAAGGTTTTTTTGGAAATGTACTGCCTGAAGCTATAGGGATCATGAAATTCTGCAAGATGTTCATTAATGGTCATGTATTCAGATGATGTGTAAATTGCTTGACAATTACCCACAAATTTCTCAAACTATGCATGGATAGCAGTCAGATTATCAATTCTTTTTCTTTCTTGGTGGGTGGTGTTGTCATGAAGCCTCAGGCAATTCTGAAGGAAACTAAATCTCCTCAGTGTCATTGTTATTCTATAAGCCTATGCGATTACCATGAGAAAGATCTGCTCAGTATCTGTCCCATTGAGCATTATGTGGGTAAAAACCTCAGTTTGACACTTTTGCACACATGCACACACCTTGTTCATCATACCAAGTATTTAGATGAAGATTGCTTCCTTATTCTACAGGCACAGCTATAGAGATACTCAGCTAGCTACTATTATGCTAAAGTAAAAATTTACAATAGAAAAGTATGGGGTGGGATATTGTAACCCAGTGTTTTACCCCTGCTGCTAAACAATGCTAAATTTCCACAGAGAAAACAGGTACAGATTTAACTGATAGCTCCTCAATTCCTACCTAACATGGACCAGCCAAGACCCAAAACAGACCACATCACCCACACAGAGAAACTGTCCCCCAGATTCATTTGTATAGGCTCCTGAATTTGTGCAAAGAAAGCTAAAACAGTAAAACACAATTAATTGGAGCAAAAAGAAGCAAAATTTTTCTAAACCTATAGAATGATTTTAGTGTATAATTCACACAACTGTCCAGAATTCAAATGGTTTTATCTATATTCTTGCTACCAAAGTTTCCCTCCTGGTTCCATTTGCCATTTCTTTGGTAACCTGATGCATAGGGAGGTCTTCCAGAGACTCAAGACAGTGAAACCCACATCTAAACTTGACCATATTCAGCTGACTGTAGTAATAATAGTGAAGAACTATAACTCTAAACCTGCTAGATGTCAGATATCCTCAATTTGTGTACCCTAAGTATCGAAGAATGAATTCCAAGGGACAACAGAGGTTAAGAGCAGAAAAGATTTGCTGAGAGATAGCTCCTGAGAGACAGGGGGACCTTTCAAAGTGATTTGTCACCAAGGCCCTTTGTCAGGGATCATTTATACAGTAGTCACAGTGTGGGTGCAACAGAACTCAGACTACAATCAATCTCTAGGAGTGCAAGAATAGCTGCCTAACTAATATTGACCTGATATGGAAATGAGTCACATAGTAAAACTATGTGAATAGAAAAAAGGCATTTTAGGTCCAGATGCTCTGGTCAGCCTCCTGGGCAACTGGTACCTGTCTGTAGTTACTGGACCAGGTGTTGCTAATTACAGTATAATCTCAAGTTATTGTTTGTCCCTTAGGGAGGTATGCAGGCCTGCCCATTGCATCTTTATTTTGAGTTCCAGCCTTCTTCAGCTGTACCTCCCTCCACAAATCTGATGTCTTTATTTCTGCGCTGACACCCTCAAGAGCTCAGTCCCTCTCTGATTATATTAATTTCTATTTTACTTTGTTGCCTGTAGTAGCAACATCTTGCTATTTCATCTTACCAGGAGCTCAGTGAAATTTCCAAGTTACTGATTAAAGGAACAATTTCTCAATGTGATCTCTACCTTTAAAAAACTGTGAACTGTTTTTTAAAAAACATAATGTTGATAGCTGTTGGGCATCCACTATAATGAATATATTCAAGTGTAATAGCTGATGAAATTTTAACAAGACAATGAGACTGGTGAATCAGAACTGTGAGTTTGTAATTTTCCAAAATCATACCTCAGATAAATGTCAGACATAAAATTCAAAGAACTACAAAACCAATATGTTTATATTTTCCTTCCTAAATCATGTTGAAATGTTTCTAACCACGACATGTAAATATAAATATGGTAGTATAAACAGAATAGCATTTCTGCTATCCCTTGCTTTGTCTTTCATCAGTTCCATTTCTTTTGTCCATGGAGTACTGGGACCATGAGCTTTATGGGCTTTCAGGTCCAAATTTCTCTATCAGTTACTAGTATGAGACCACAGAGACATACCATATCTTTAACACCAATTTCTTCTTGCATAAACAACAGAAGCCATGTCAACTTTGAGTAATCTTTATAAGGGTGAAAATGAAATAATAATATTTAAAAAGCATATGGTATTTAGTAACTCCAGAGGTGCTAGTGTTTTGACAATTTATAATGCAACTTTCTTAAGAGCTGAGGTAAAATGTATGTGGCTCCTATAATAGTTATAACAATTATATTTAGCAGGAAAGCTCAGAATAAATATTGATTAGTGACTGATTATTGTATACTGTAGCTTATCCACTAAGTAAATGATCAGATTTTTTGGAGAGGTACTCAGTTTCTTTCTATGCAATTTAAAAATAGTAGAAAAACTGATCATAGTGTTAAAAGGTTATGTAACTATGATGTTTATGACCACAATATATTCTCCATGTTATTTATGTATTACAGTGCAAACTATGAAAATTTAAGTTGCAATAAATATAAAATGTAACTTGATACAGTACAGGCTCTCAGTTACATATAAATTTCTCTTCCGAGCCAAGGAAATTATTCTAATTAGAGTAATTCCAGAAGCTATGAGTAGGATATTAGGGAACTCTGTTTTCACAAACAGAATATTTCCATCTTATAATCTTCATTGGATGGGAGACTTACAAAACTGCACAGGTGATAGGATGGCCCCTGCTAAAACACACAGATTCTACCATTCTTAGTACTGAGTGACCACAGAGGGAGGAAGCTCCAAGGCCTGGGCTCCTTCTCAGTATTTGACTGATGTGGCATAGGGCAGTTCGTCCTATGCTCACAGATACGGTAATAGCCATTTTCTCCATTTCCCTGCCTGTCACCCCAAGTGAGGTGCTATGCTGATTTCTCTAGGAATTAATCTTCCTCACCCTTAGCTCCACCTCCTGCTGTGTTCCCTATTTGTGCAGACAGCTACAATCAAAGTGTATTCTTGAAGTAATAGCCAGGGTAGCCTCCATACCCTGTTGTTCACTATGATGGAGTCAGTTTCTTCAATGACAAAAGGGGCTGTGCACCTCCTCATTTATCATGGGAGAGTGAATGGACATGTCAAGGGACAAGGGAAAGAGGAAGACGAATGACCACTTCTCCCCCTCCATTCTTCAAAGGGTCTGTCTGTGAGAATGATTCTACCTCTCAGGGATGTTGTGAAGAATAACTAATTTAAGGAAGGGGAGGACCAAGAAAGTACAAAGTGGAGCAGAACTGACATTAAAAGGAGAGTGGGCCAGAATTGCAGAGGTTCTCAGGGCCAAAAAAGGAACCTTGAGGAATGATTCACTCATCCTTGTACAAAGATTGCCAAGAGAGTAAATTCAGCAGATATGAGTTAGCTAAATATGTACACCAGGAGGTGTCCTTCCTGGTGTACATATTTAGCTAACTCATTAGCTGGAGGATTAACTCTTCTGGATTCCAGAAGAGTTAATCCTCCATGAAGGGCTGAACAGACTTCCACCACAGTTATTATCGTCCCTGAATTTAATCTGATCCTGTAACACTAATGGGAAAGTGGGTGAAGCATTCCTACCATATGTAGACCTCTGTGCTGTATCTTTCAATAGAGTGTTTTCTTCTTCAAAAGATCAAACATACACTGATTTATGTTAACCCTCCTGACTGAAGTATTCATCAAGTTCAGCCCTGAAGGGAGTGTTTGTTAAAATTATAGAAAACTTCATTAAAGATGCCCATGTTTTCTCCTATATCATGGTTTCTAAGAACACAATGAGATTTCCCTAGAAATGTTTTCCCCTTGTCTTTGGCTTAGTGTTCCTTTGAAAGTGAACTTTAAAAAATATGGTCTCATGAGAATTAAATCAATAATAAGCGTTCCTAAAGAAGTTTTTGAGTGATATCTGGGGGTACCCCAAAACACAAATAGCAGCTGCCACTTGCCTTTGGGGTAGAGGCATTCTCTTTTTGAGTTGCACTCTCCACTACCAAGCTTCCTTAGATATCATCAGCTTCTAGATCCTAATAATAATCACATGTGGATATGTGTATGTAAGATGTTCACACTTAGTACCCAGTTAGCATATGACAACAATCTTCACTTAGGTATTGGAACATAGGCTCGAGCAGCCATTAACGTGTACGAATATACATGTTGAGTATATATAGGTAAGGTACTCCACCCAAAGCGTAGAATCATACTTGAAATGTCTCTGCAAAATGAGGAACAATTTAGTTTTAATTTAAGGAGTTTCGAGGACAACAGTAATTGACAAGGTAATTTCTTACTATTGGCAGTTCGTGACCAATAGAAGCCTGTTGGGCTTTGCATCTGAGTATCACAGTCTCTTCACACTGAGAGGTTATTTCCTACAATACGTTGTGACTAGCATCAACCCTCTGTCACTAACACCCTGATGCCAATACTAACAATAAAGAATTATTGCTTCTGTTATTGTTATTATCACTGCTACAAGCTAATCTGTTCTGAGGGACATATGCTGACTGCTTCATATTTATCATGGCATGTAGCCTTTGAAATACCTGTGAAAGAAGTACTGTTAGTACCACTGTTTTATACATCAGGAGCCAGAGTCTCAGAGGACGTGAATGCATCCAGAGAGACAGACCTGTTAAGTGGCAGTACAAAATAGGGCAAATGCAAGGTTGGAAATAAATGTTGACTCACTCACTCAACTCAGAACATCTAATACTTGTAGTAGAGTGTGTTTCTGACTTGCATTTTAATCTCTATCATGTATTAGCTTTTGCAATAATACTGGATGATAGAAAAATGAAGAGCAGCAATGTATTGGTTGTGACTTAGTGCAGTGCCAGTTCCTATAAATGTTGCTAACAGTCAGCAACTGATCCAAGGTTAATGCCTAAAATATATATCTGCAAACTGAAACTTTTCTCTGCAACTTCTATTCCTTATCAGGAACATATGTAGGCATTTTTTTAAGAATTATATGTTAGGTAATAGTGATGATGATCTTGATGATGATGATAACAATATGAAATCTACTAATAGTAAATATTTTTTTATTTTTTTTTATTTGAAAGAGAATAAAACAAAAGGGGGCAGTACAGAGCAGATCAGAACAGGACAACATAGGCAACACAGTACTTTACATTAAGTCAACTGGATATCAAGAGAGGATCTATCATTTTGAGCCTTTTGGGATAATGATTTCAAAGTGACCATGTGACTCCAGAGCTGCCCTGATAGCTAGATCCTGAGCAGCCATACACTGGATTCCCACTGAGTAATCCTGTGCTTGGAGGACTGACCTTCTCTAGGAGCTCTCTGCTCCATTCTCTGTAGACTCTTCCCTGCTTAAGGTTTCTCAGATAAGGTTTTTCATCTCAGCATGAAGTCTGTGTCCAGGACTTTGTTGAACTGTGCATAGATCCATATCATGACTGAAAAGCTGACCATATTCACAATTCATTTCTAGGTGGGCATTTTTCCAGTATGGGTTCTGAGTAAGACTGGGTAATGGAAAACTGCTTTAAAGTTTATAAAAATCACAGTCATCTAAATATCTGCTTTACTTTTGCTACATACAGATATAGAAATAAAGGAAAAGGGGAAAAATCACCCAGAGGGCTTTATTTGAAAGTTGAAAGGCTTTATTTTCATTTCATTACTGTCACTTGCAAGATTTTAATGAAGGCTTACAACTCTTCAAAAGAAAGGCACCATCAGCATAGCATATAATTATTTTGTGCTCTTTGCTTATATAATCATAACTCTTTAAGATGGTGTCCAGTAGTTCCAGGGATCTTTCATGAGTCTAGTGCCTCCAGGCAGAAGGCTGATATCATCTCTGACATAACACACTATCATTACACAACTCTTCAGTTCATGTAAGCCTAAAAACTTATGGATACACAAGATGGGAGTAAGGAAAGGCTAAGTCCTCTGGGCTTCTGTCATTAGTGGTCTTGCCCCCTATCTCTATTCTTGCTTTTTGTAATATTTTCATTTTCATTCTGTTTTCTCATCAGCACTGACATGAGGTCTTTGGTCAGTTGCGCTCCATGGTCTGGAGCTCACTGTTTGGTGGGCACTAATCCACTCTTTCTCTTTTTGCAATCACTTTGGTCCTGGCCTTAAGTAAGGCTGAGGGTCACCAGTTTCTGGGTGCCATCATTAGCCATCTCCTGTGCCAGTGTGCAGAGCAGAGGGTTTGTGTTTAGTGTGCTTGGTGGGCAGAATCTGTCCAGACCCCCCGCCCAAAAGCATCAACATATTTAGCAGGCTATGTGCAGCCCCCAGCACAGGATTTTGTATGTAACTATTTATTGTGTAACACTCCTTCCCCAGCATAAGATTTTACTCTCCTATCAGCTGATACTATTACGAGTATTAAATTGTTTATAGCATAATAATGCTTTCAGGGAAGTATAAAGGATCCCTCTTCATATAAGGAATTCTCCTTGTTTGTTAACCATTTTGTCTCTGAGGAAGACAGATATGTTGCTTAACTTTTTTCAAAGAAAATGAGAAATAAAGAAAGTCATGACATTAGAATCCTTGATTTATTTCTTTTCTTTTCTAAGCATATCAGTGCCATGAAGCACCTATAAAAACTTTGTTATTGTTGAATATGACTTTTTAGATGCAAAAACTCTAAAATAATGTACAAATCAGCAGTTCACCAACTCTGGTAATGATGACCACTTTGCATTTGGCAATTTCAAGGGCACAAATTAAGCATTCTTCACTATTTATAAACAAATCATAAAGCACTTCCAGATAAGACATAGCTGTATATGTAAAGACGCAAAGCTAAAGGCAGAACAAGCTTGTCTATGATACCACAAACCTGAAGGTGAAGTGACTCCAGAAAACATTAAGCAGGGTAGGAGAGTGTGGTCTAGAGCACAGATTTCTTGGGCGTTTGCTTGTTCTCAGGTGGTTATGCTCTGAGATGCACAGCTGGGAGATGTTCTAATCTCTATGGACATCCCCAAAAACGAATGTTTCAAAAGTCTTTCACATGACATGATTTTGTCTTCTCAGCTGAATTTTAAGGTTCATGATGGCAAGAACCAATTTGTACCCTCTCTTCTCTAATCTTTCTGGCACCCAGATGGCATAAGCAGATGCTTGGGTACAACTAGAAGCAAAAGATCTTAAAATGGAATGTAAAGGGAAAGGTTCCAGTGCCTTATTCCGTAGACACAATAGTATGTTTATATTTCACAAATAATAACATATCCCAAATATCTTTACATTAAATGTTTATATCATAACTTATGCCATAGTTATAAAGTTAAAACTGATGCTATAGTATATAATAGGGTCACTCTGATTGCAGCACCACCCTGATTGCAACAATGGCTTCCAGACAGACTGTCCACCACTAGAACTCGATATCCTACTTTGTCTAATACACATCTGACTGTCTGGACCCCTCGGAATGCTCACAGATTTCATATTTGAACGATGTCCAGAGTACACATGGTGCTGTCTGAAGATTTCCATCACCAGGATCCCAAATTGTCTTTCATTTGTTTTTCTTCTCTGCTCTCAGGCTCTCACTAGTTGAAAACAGACTTATTTTCAGTGTTTCATCTTTCTTTTTCTTTCTTTTTTCTGTTTTCAGTTTTCTTTTTTCTGCTTTCTTTTTTCTGCTTTCAGTTCTGGGTATTAAACCAACGACCTCCATATTGAGCTAAATCTTGAGCTCTTTTTACTGTGACATAAAGGATCACTAAATTGCTAAATTGCCCATTTCAGGCTTGGCTGAAAACTTGCTGTTCACTTTACATAGGCTCCTAGCTGGCTGGGATGACAGGCATGAGCCATACACCCTGCTTACAAGTGTTTCTTGAATGCATGTTTCTCTCTAACAGGCAAATTCCTACCCATTTTCCAAAAACTCAAAGATTATATATCTGGAGAAATCTCTCCAACATTACAGTTCTACCCAAGTGTCAGCTTCTTTGCAGTATATAGAATATATCCCAGACCCGATGCTATTGTGTTGCTTGTGCTAAATGTGTGTCTCTGAATTATTCATCACAACTACAAGCTCCCAAGGAAGATCATTTCTTGTGCATGTTCAGATTTTGCACCACCATCTTGATTCCCAGCAGAACTTGAACAGGGGCATTTTTCTCTGAAGCTCATTTAATGGGTGGATACATAAACAAATGTACCAGCCTTGTCCTAAATCCTAATGTAGGCACAAGCTGCATTTTCAGGCCTTTGTTTACCCGCTGATAAAATGAAGGTGCTAAGGAAAAGAATCCCCAATTTAAAAATTCAATGAGTTTCCACTAACAGAATTTTCAGGATCCACATTTCTGCAAATGGCTACAGAATAGTTGAGGTTCCTTAAACTTTTTCCAAAACTTTCCCTTTATCTTGCTCCAGTGCCTTAAGCTGCTTTAAATGTTAATATTGAAAAGGAGTCTTCTGGTCCGCCAAGAAAATGATGAACAACTATTTCCAGTAGCGTTAAAGCCATTAGGAAGTATTTGTCAGAATCTCTGGGCTGGCACAATGAAGTGTTGACAAACCCAGAGCCCAAGCTATGTAGCGTTCATCCCACTCAAAGAGCTTGGGCCATTTGACAACTAATTAGCAACATCAGCTCATAGGAAATACCCGTGCCAAAATTCTTTCCAACAAATCTTGGTGGAAAGTATCCACTCTTGGAGTCTGAGATTTGTAATGGCCTCATCATGAGGACTTTAACAGAAAATGGGGAGAAGAAAGTTATGGTAATGTAGATAGAATATATGATGTCTGGTGCCTGATACGTTGTAATGTAAACAGGTAGCACAAAAGTCAATGGATGCATAATATTAATTATGCATTTAACAGGCCAGGGTTCATGCTCCAGCCTATTATATGTATCTTTGTGCTCTCCAGCTTCCTAAGCCCAACTGAAATGATATGTATTTAAAATGTGCATGAGGAAGGAGAGTTTTCAAAAATGGCGGACCAGTAGTAAGCAGGAGAGGGACCCTCTCTGAGAGAGACAGCTTAAATGCCAGAACAGAACACCCTGGAGAGACCCAAACAGAGAGAGATGGACTCTCTCAACCCAGGAAGAAACTAAAGTGAAAAAAACTGCTCAAATATGAGGTCCTGGGACTACCATTAGAGAAGCTAAGATCAGCGAGCACAGCGCCCTCCTCGAGCCACCTGAATTCCTGCCCAGGACGGACCTGACCACCCGAAACGTGCCGATGCAACTGGCGTGAGCAGCTAGAGCATGGAGCTGAACAGTGCTGTGCTCGCCTGGACCCGGCCCAACATGGGACCCACCCGGGGCACCGTGCTGAAGTCAGATGTCAGGGAGCCCAGCAGTTCTCAGGGACCGGCATCAATGCGCAGTGAGTGATGGAAATAAGACCCTCCCACGGGAAAGGGGCAACTGACTGGATGACATGTTGGATTTGGGCAGGACAGCCCTAACTCCATAAGGAAGTGGCTTCAGTTGGTGGCCCCCCTTGCCAAGCAGATTGGTGGAATCTGCTTGGACTGGGCCATGCCCCTGGCCGGGACCAAGTGGGTCACTACAAGTTAATTCCCTGAGCTCGGCACACACTGACACAGTGAAGGCCTGCAAAGGTTGACTGGCCCAGAGGGGAGGAGCCAGCACACACTGTCCTTACTTGAACTTCAATCTCTGATAGCAGACTCCAGAGGGCAGAAGCCCCTAGCCTGCACGCTCCAGAGGAACTTTAACCAACAAGAAAAGGGTCTGGGAATTACACTGCACACTTGTATGGAAGGAACCAAAAACATGACGAGAGGGAGAAATAAGAAAAAACCCCCAGCCGCTAAACCTGAGAACATTGATCCAGGAGAGGTAAATATAAAAAAGATTGAGGGCAGCAAACATGCAACATCAAACACAGTGTTAGTGGAAATAAAGAGATATCTTCAGGACCTCGTAAGCGGGATTAAAACTGAAATATTAATTCAAATTAAACAAGGGATAAGTAGATTAATAAAAGAAAGGCTGGGCA
>PVJX010024230.1:0-28346 GCA_004027295.1 Dolichotis patagonum | reverse complement strand
TCACAAAAGGAATCCACTCCAGATGAGTAAAAGGTCTTACATGACAGTGCATGGTTTTGACTCATAGAAAGGGAAATTTTAGCAGGTGGTCTTTTGTTTCCTCAGACTAAATACCATCCAGTTGTTTTATAAAATTGACCTAGTTTCTGTGTATATGATTTTCCCTAACAAAGAAAGGAAAGTAAAATAAGAGAATTGAATGTGTGGTTTCTGAAGCACAGGTATATACAAATTTTCCAATAACAATTTTACCAGGTTGGAAGTGGAGCTGAGTATTACAGCTCCTGTTTAGCATATGTAAAGCCCTGGGTTCGATCCTAAGCGCCAGCAAAACAATTATAATACTGACTATTCCCAGCATTATGGTGTGCTGTGTAAACAGTAGAAAAGTGGTAGAAATGACCTGATCTAGAGCAATTCAACTGACTGACACGTGTAACCACAAGGTTAATGAGAGTGACGCTGCCTGTGGGGTCCTGCAGAGTCCTCCACTGCACACACCACACTGGGTTGCAATGGCTCGTTCATGTGGTGACATCGCTCACCACATACCTTCTTCCCTGGCACCAAACGAGAGCACAGCACATCTGTGTTATAAACACAGAACTCAGGGTATATCCAATGAATACTAACTGGCTGTTTCATGAGAGAAACAATAGTAGAACAAATTAAAAGGACTGGGCCGGGGACATAGCTCAGTAGCACAGTGCCTCCCGGTAAGCGCGAAGTCCTAAATTTGATTCCCAGTACCAAAATAATGAGGGGAGGACTAAGAACAAGTTATAGGAATTCAAAATGCAGTGAAACAGGAGCCATTATGGATCTAGGAATTTATCAAGAGGAATAATGTTATTCATTCTGCTAATGAAGAATCCTATTTCTAAGGACCAATTTTAATTTTACGCCCTCAGGGGCAGAAGAATAGTAGCTACCGTGCTAGGAAACAGTCTTTATTTTGGAAATCCACTGCTAAAATGCAAGCATTCCTATTATTGAAGGAAAGAGGGAGAAAGGACACAAAAGGATGTCTCACAAAGAGATGAAGTTGATTTCACTGCTGTGGTTGGTGACAGTGTGTCCCCAAAGGAAAAATCAGAATGCTAGAGAAAAAGTAGGTTCAAGCTTGGATGACAGTTAGAGGGCCATTTGTAAAATATTAATTAAGACATTCAACTAGGTAAGAATCAGCATCCATTTTCAAGATTGCAAACATTGTTGAGAGGAGAAAACTCTAGATTTGCATCCACTGATAGCCAATTCTCCCAATATGGACCAGCATTTATGGGAGTTTGAATAAACATCATCATAAGTAGGGTTTAAAAACTTTTGGAAATTCTGTGTTTAAAAACTTTTGGAAATTCTGACCACCATATCTCTCTGTTTAGATTTGCACAGTATGGTTACACTGTAGAGAAAATTGTTTATATTTATTCATTCAGTTTTTCCAGAATTACCTGACTATGAGTTCACTATTCACAAGATATCTTTCTAAATTGGTTTAGAAAATCCAGTTGTTGGAAACCCACATTACCTAAAATCTAAGTTTTCATTTAGTGCCTCCATTGGGTATCAAGTAATATTTCAGATTCAAGCACAGATTACCTCTGAAGATTATGAGTAATTTGTAAAATATTGATTACGGGTAATTTGAAAAAATATGACAAAGTGGGTGAAGAAGGATTATTACAATTTTCTTCTTCAATTCTGTGTTTTTGGAGTTTGTCAATCTAAAGGAGTTTAACTATTTACCAGTCCAGTTACTCAAATACAAGATGACCAAAAATTACAGTTTTTTCACTAAAGTTCATAAGATAACAGGAAATATAAAAGTGACAATTTTATCAAAGTTAGTCAATACAAGAATCAACTGGCTGAAATAAAAGCTATGTGCTGTATATTCTAAGTGTGACTTACAATAGACAGTAAGGTAGACAAATCCACTAGTTGAGTCATGTTCGGGAAAAACAGTTAAGTGGTTTTAAAAAACAGTTGAAAAGAAAAGGTTGCTACAAATCTGATGAATATGGAGTTTGAAAGCCACAAGAGAAAAGAATTTTGAGAAGCAAGAGGAAAAAAACAATATGTACAACAAAGAAGTTAAAGAATATGAAAACTAAGAGAAGACAGAGAAATTTCCAGGGAGTTTTGAGAAAGGAAAAGTTTTGGAGGGCTCAAGTTACGACGCCTGATAAGGCAGGGCAGCACACTTTAGAACCTCCGCTTGGGAAAGACGGCCATGAAAACCTTATGTCAAACGGGTAACTTTTAGAGCTTGTGTCTAGATGCCCCCCAGAACCTCGTGTGGTTATAGAGCAGGCTTTTCAGAGATGGCTGGACCTCGACTGTGTGATCACTGTCCTGGTCCACTGACTGTCTGGCACAGCTCTGGGCATGGGTAAAGGGAAAGCCCTCCCGGCTCTGCATTGCCTGCCCTCAGCGGGTGGAGCCTGGACAGAAGATAAGGGACGGGAAGAGAGTGGCTGTGCACCATTTCTGCAGGCTGCTTGCTACCTCATCGCTGTTTTGCTGCCTTCCTGTCTTCTGCCCACCATGGGCCATTGGTCCCCTGTGGTGCCCCCTACCATGCCACCCAGCCTGGGAGCAGTCAACTATGAACTGACACCTCTACAACTGTGAGCCCAAAAATCCTTTCCTCCTTTAACCATGGGTGTCAGGTATTTTATCTCAGCACAAAGGGAAATAACTAAGACAGTACTGTGGACTGAACTGTGTCCTCCCCCAAATCTGCATGTTAAAGCCTTCACTCCCAGGGTTGCTGCACTGAGAACAGAGCCTTGGAGGAGGCAGGCAACAGAAATCTCCCCTGCTCTCGGTCCCCAAACTCCTCCACCCTCAGCACACACAGAAAGACCATCACAGGATTACAGAAAGAGTCGTCTACACCAGGAAAAGAACCCTCTGCAGATTAAGAATTTCAAGCACCCCGATCGCCAGCTTCCAGCACTGGGATTTCTGAGAAAATAGTTCCCGACCGTTTAAGGCACCAAGTCTGTGGTAGTTTGCTATAGCACCTCCAAGGTGAATAATGCTGATAAAACTCACGTCATTTACCTCAGCAGCTTTTCTTGCTATTTTGTAGCAGTTACCACTTTTTTTGTTGTTGTGTTTTGGTATGTTGAAATTAGATATAGAGAAACAAATGTGACTTAGTGGTATTGTTCTGGTTCTTTTATGTGCCGGTTACACTGCAGCCACAAAGGGGGCAGGAGCGAGGCTCCGTGACACAGAGCTCACTATATTCCCAGGTCCTAGGGAGACAGGCGATGACGCTGAGAAGGGACTGTAAGGGAGGAGCACCAAGGCAGTGGCTCAGCCCGGGGTAGGGGCAGCCAAAGGGCAAAGACCTGTGGACCTGGGCCTGCGCTGGACTTAGTATTGGGCACGTGGTAAAAGCTCTTAGTGCATTTGAGTGCTAGGAGGTCATGGGGGGAGAGGAAGGATCAGGGAACAGCCTTGTCAGCCTTGTACAGCTGTCACTGGCAGAATGCACAGAGCAGAGCCCCATATGCGACATGGACACAAAATATGAAGTTTTAAAATTTTATAAATCTAAAAGGAATTAGTTCTTTCAAAGTTTGTTTTTGCAACTTGCACTTTTCAGTATTCACCATTTACTTCTTTAAAAGAAAGAGAAAATATCAGCTTCTCACAATCAGAAAGCTTGAATGGACAATTTCAACTGCAATCTTCCTTCCGTTCTACGTTCGAAAGCATAGAGTCCTGCTTACTGCTGCGATTACAGAACATGTACATCACCGAAAATGAATCACTTTATGGTCTCCTCATTCTAACTTCTTATGCTCTCGAGTTCTCCTCTTCATATTATATCAGGGGTCCCCAAGGCCATCCTTGATTTTTTGGTTTATTAGGATTCACAGGACCCATCCTGTAGCTATGGTGTAATGCAACAAAAGGGTACAAAGAAAACTCAACAAAGAAAAAGGAACATAGAGGGCCCAGGAGAAACGAGCACGGTATCTAAAGCTCCTCTCTCAAGGGAGTCACAGAGGATGCACTGATGTCCTCAAGGAATGAGGTGTGGCAACAGGCATAAAGTGCTGTCCACCTAGGGAACTGGATTGTTTTTACCTCCCTGCCCTCTCGGACACATTCCAAAATTCCAAGAAGAAAAGCAAGTGTTAGCACAAGTTCCGTCAGGGCCTTCCAACATTAATGATTCCTGCATAGAAATCTGCTGCCATTTGTGAATCACGCAATAACATGTTCTCCATCTTTACATAAAAACCTACTATCGAGGCTGATCAGTTTATAGTCACCCAGGCTCTGACCAAACCGCCTGCAGGATTTTCACACCATGCTGCACCATGAAACTATTTTTTTGTTCCAGAAAAAAGCGTAAATGCAGCTCTATCAGCAAGGCAGGTGACCTCAGGCTGTGACTCTCTTTTACCCAAATGAATCTGAAATTGAATACAATCAAGTGTCTCCAAAACTGAATCCGTCTCAAAGATCTGGCCATGCCATTACCTCTCGTGTGGAAATCATATCCCCTCCTCACCAAGTCGTCTCCTTCCCTTTTAACAGAACGTCTTCGTGCCACAGTAGCACTGCCCAGCTCATCCTTGCAAGGCAGATGGCACACTTGTCTACTCAGGGCTCTGGGGTAACCAGAGACCGTTCAGGAAAGGCCTGGCGCACACGCGTCTCGCCCATCCTTCTTCACGTTCATCTGCTTTCTGTTCTCAGCTCCCTAATGCTGGCTGAGGTCTTGGTCCTCCTGTTTGAGTTACCTATTTCCTAATGAATAAAACTCATGCTTCTTGGTCTGACATTAAAATAATTTGCCCACAGTCTGCTTTTCTTGTCCCATTTTTTTACTCCTATTCTCATACTCAGTCGTGAGATGAATAAGGAAGCATTCAACAAAGCTTCTCTCCAAATTTAGTCAACTTGTGTCATTTTTCCCCAGGAGATATTTCTCTTTAGTCTGTACCAAGTGGTAATGGAATCAGAGTCGTAATTATCAACTAGACCTAGATTTCTCCCCTTGCCAGAACCCAGAAGCATTAAAGAGGCCAATGCATGGGTCTCACTCCTTGGCTTTCAGGCTCGGGTGGTCTAGGATGCAGCTGGAAACTGGGGTTGGTGACAGCTGTCCAGGGGCTGCGTGCACAGCTAGGGCTGAGGACCCCGGCATGAGCAATCTGCCTTTGCCTGCATTGTGTCTACAACTGGCTACACAATGCTTGGGAAAGACAATCCATGCATATCTTTTTATTTCTCTGTTCCTCTTCTGAAATTACTATTCTCCCCACCTCCATTTCTCGTCATTATAGCCTACCTCCCATGTCACTTTCTTAAGTAAATCGGCCGCCATCTCTGGAAAAGAGTATTCACACCACTTCCTGAAAACAGAAAATGTAGCTCACCCCCATCTTATGCTACAGAGGACTCTCTGCACCTTACGTTCTTCATGCACTCTTTATGCCCCTTTTCCTTCTAGCGCCTCTCCACACACCTGGTTTCTTAGTGTTGATTTTTAGCAACATGTTGTGTTTGGTATTACATGAAACTGGAAAAATCCAAAGATGATTTCTTAACAAGTGGATATAACGATTTTAATTAATGAGCATTTCACCCAGATAGGAAGAGGTATTCTAACACTTCCCAAGCCATGATTGCATCTGAGGACAAACACCCCTAAACAGCTTAAGAGCTGAGCTATCCACCTGTGGACTTTAGCTTTATTTCTTGGTGAGAACTTGTCACTTTTTGTGTTTAGGCCATCAAATCCAGAGTTGTTTATCTGAGGATTCTAATCAAGTGAAAAAAAGTTCCCTTTGCCATAGTGTGTCCTGCTACGTTAGTCTGGGTTACATTCAAATTTTGAGACAGAACAAGGAAACAAGAGTTAACACGCATCACTGGTTGGCAATAGGTTGGTTTTCTTTTCCTCGCTGCTTCAGGGCTGACAGCTCACCTGCATTTTGAAACAGACACCTGCTAATTCAGCTCTCTACTCTTTAATCTCACCGTTTCACACTTGGCATTTTAATTGCCCTACAATTACTCTCCTCTTCCTAGTTGTACCCACAAGGGAGAGTAACATGGGAGGAAGCAAAAAGAGAGGCTGGCCTGATAGCCCAAATTCGTCTCCTTTGTTATTCCCGGGGTGAGTCCCTACTCCTGATTCATTCTTCCTAATCACAGGCCTCAAAACACTCTCACTACCAGGCTCCACAGACACACATGCGCACACATGCCCACACACAGACATGTAGATGAGACACCATCTCTTTGATCATCGCCGTCAATCGTCACCTTGATCAGAGTCAAGCTCTCTAACCCTTGCTTCCTTGTGTTTCCTACAGGCACTTGGAAACCCCGAGTCTAAGTGGGAGACAGGGTAAACCTGCAGTGCGACACAGACAAAAGTTCTGAAGAAGCTGGGAATGTGAGGAAAGCGAGAAAATGAATCAACAGACTCTTTTCTTTGCCATTTAGGTGCTCACCTTGGACCTCAAATTAATTTCAAATTCTCAGCAGAGGAAGACTCTGGGCTTCAGCCTGTGCTGCTCTATTAGTAATGCCCACTGAAGGCAGGTGTTTGTGTAAAATAAAAGATCTCCAAGTGAAAATCTAGCTGCAGGAACTGAAGGCTGAGCCGCCTGTGCACCATCTCCACGCGCCTGGCACTTCCTCGGAGACCGACCCTCAGCGCGGGCAGTGTCCGGGCTCGGCTGGAGGCTCCCACCTATGCGCCTGGACAGACACCATGGACCCACTCGGGGCTGTGGATGCCTGGGGACAGAGCCTTGTGAAGAGATTTCCTTGGTCTCCTCAGCGTTTTCTTTCTGTCCATCCCAGGCAGTCCTGCTGTCTGTAAGCAACCATTTCAGCATCCTGTAAAGAGGCTTTTGCCCCCTAAGCTGCCTCCACAGTCTGCTCCTGGCTCTGTCTTTGTGTGGCAGAGCGTTAAGATGCCAAGGTTTTGTCTCAGTGCATTGTTAATGTTATTGATCACAATTTTACCTTTTATTTCAGTGAACACCCATAGCCCTGGGTCAGTAGTCATACTCCCTCTTAGTGATAAGGACACCAGGACAGTATGTCTCTCCCAAATCGAGCTCCCAGTTCTTACAATTTCCTGCTACAACACACAGCTCCGCATTTGGCAGGCAGCGTGCTTGGTGCTTGGGGTGGCTCATCTGACGAATCATTTAGGTTGAGAAAATAAGGAAAGAGTGCTTTATCCAGAAAGACACCCTCTCTGCGACACACTGACAAAATGAAAACGGGGTTTATTGCTTCCAATAATTTAAAAGATCATCTTTCTAAAGCCAAATTCCTCTCCAGAAGTGATCAGGGTATACCCAGCGCTAGAGATTCCTGATTAAATAGGCAATATGACACAACAAAAACTCCGGCGAATATAACAGATCCACCACAGCAAAGGCCTCAAATACACTCTTGAGCTTGCCTCCTGATTAAATCCAGATTGCCTATCAAACTAACAGTATACACATGTTCAATCTATTTGCTCAGGTCCACTTTATATTTCATACATTAACTTTAGCAGATATTTTCTTTTTAAAAAGGTATCGTCATAGCCCGGATGTGTAGCTCATCAGCACAGCTCCTGCCTGGCAAGCACAAGGTCCTGAATTCAACTCCAGGTACCAAAAAGCAAAGTTTCTCCATATAGTCATTGATCATCATTTTCCTGATTCTTTCACCCATTCTACAGAAGGGGCCACCATCTCTGCATAGGATTCAAATCCAACCACATTTCGATATACCATGCTATTTCTGATCTTCAAAGTCAAGGGTAAAAATATGCTCCTTAAGTAACATTCTCGGTTGAATCAAAAGACACAGTAAAACCTTAACATCTGGTACCAGGGGAGACTGGAAACACCGCAGCACCCAGGCCACACTCCAGACTGATTCCCTGAGAATCCCCAAGCCTAGATACACATATTTCTGAAAATTTTCCAGAAGAGTCCTGTGATTTTCTAGTCAAGATCAGTGTTCTCTTCATTGTTCTTAGGGTTTTGTTTTGTCAGAGGAGAAGATTAAGCAAATATTTTCCTGATTGTTAGCATCTAGATTAAGGGTCAAAATGCAGCCCTTTGTCTGATGAACAAAGTTTTATTAGAACACAGCCATGAGCATTGATTTAAATGTGATTTTCCAAGGACAAAAAAGTTAAATATTACAACAGAGACTATACGGCCCACAAAGGCAAAGGTGTTTATTATCTGTTGCTTTAAGGAGTTTGCAAAAGAATGAAAATTTGATTCATTTTTTCTTCCCCTAGTGAAGACCAAGCAAAGGGCTTTGCACCTAGTAGGGACTCGAATCAAACTGAAGTCAGGTGAACTAAATTAACTAGATTAAATTATATCTTCTTTAAGATATTATCTGAAAAGAATTCAAGTTGTTATGTTTCCCAGGAGTATTTGCATTTTAATAAGTAACTCATAAAGCCCCCAAAGCCTTTACTTGAAGACAGAAAGGAATACCTAATTGCTGAAATTGCAAGCACCTGTAATTATGAACGTGCAGTTCTCTGCTATTGGTTTGAGAAATCTCTCCTAGAACACTCCAAATTGTACAAGGGAAGCTACTGTCCAATTTAGTTGAGTAGAAGATTTACTCAATTAATCCATTCTTCCTGGAGAGCTTAATAATTCTTACTATTTTTTAAAAATCCCCAGTTTTTCTTTGTTCTACTTGTACTTCTTTTCCTTGGTTCATAAAGCATCCCCTGTGTGAAAACTTCAGTTGTCTTAAAAAGCTATCCCTCCTTCGCATTTTGTAATTTCCAAAATTTTCTTTTGTGAAGACTTTTTTTTTTCCTGCAAAAGGCATGTCAACCTAAATGCATTGGAAAATTCCATTATTCAGTTTTGCTCAAGTGTGTGAGTGATGGAAAGTTGCTCTGCATTAAATTCCTTCAATGCCAAATCAACTTAACTGGTGAATTTGTCAGCCAGCTACATTGCTGCAAAGGCTTCTAAGATCCTTGTAAACTGAGAAGTTCTTACATTTTAATTAATCAACATGAATGTCCACCGAGAACGCGTGACACTCTGCAACTCAGGTAACCTGGGGATTTCGGAGGCGATTCCCGAACACCTGAGAAAGCACCTCCAGCCAAGTAGTCAGACAGATGGAGGCCCAGCTACAGTCTTCTACTGTTTGCTGGTTATTAAATTTGAACTACTTTGTAAACTTCTTTCAGCATTAGTTTCCTCAAGGGTAAACGGGAGATAATGAAAGAAACATAAGGATCCGAGGATGTATTTTTTATCGAATGTAGTAAATTATTCCTTTGAAATCCACTACTCGTTTGTCCATATGGCTCTTACACTGTGTCTTAGCTTGCTGTTTCCCAGAAGCCTGTCTGGAGTGCTACCGGAGACTCGTTCTCACGCCAAGTCTTCAGACAGGTGGGTGAACTGCAGCTGAGTGAGGTGCTGTCGGAAGAAGACCACGTCTACAGGTTCTTGTCTCCTGTGGGTCAAGGCGCGCCCTCCAGACAATCACTTCTCTCCACAGCCAGTTTCTACTTCTGATAGGTGTGGAGCTCAGCCTCAGTATCTGTGGGTTCAGTCTGGGTGGAAGTCAAGAAGTACTTGATGTGGACACAAAAAAGTGACCTAACAGGTCATGACCATGAGCCGGAAGGTGGGGGAGGGAGTCCAGGAGGTCAGCAGAAGCAACGTATGTGGCCAGTTTTAGAAACAAAGAAATGAGGCTAAGAAGAAAATTGACAAAGTATGATATAACTCATATTTCTTTTTATATTTGTTTTGGGTATTTTCCAAAGATTTTGGGTAAATCTTATAATCTTGCTATTTGGTATATCCCCCTTCCCGTGAATGATGATAGAAATTAACTTTTTTTTAATAAAGAAGTATCTTTAGTATAATAGCAATAGATGCTTAATACAGAAAAATTAGGAAACATAGTATAAAAATTAGTCAACATTTTCCATCATATTATATATTTAGGTGATGTTTCTTTTAAAGTAATTTGATTATCCCTTGTTAGTAAATGAGAATTTGGAATAATTCATTGTTAATGGCTTTCCAATGTTTTGTTTTGTATTTAAACTATAACTTGATTCACCAGTTCCCTATTATTGGATGTTTATACCGTTTAAATTTTTGCAGTTATTAACAACCTCAAAGCAAATACATAAATAATCTTAATGGTAAGTTCCCAGGAGGGAAGATGGCTAATGAGGCGAGGCGCTCTCTTACCACTCTGGGCACAGTAACGACTGCTTCAGAAAAGCTGTACTGAGGGGACAGTAATGCTGAGCAGTTTCCTCCTCCAGCTGCGCAATGCTAGCATCCATTTCTGGATCTGCAGACTTTACCTAATGGTTCCGATCTCAGCGGGGGCCAGCAGAGCACATCACGCCTGATCAAGCACCGGCCCAGTCAGTCTGTGCTCTGTCTTGCCACCAAGCAGAGTGGTGAGAGCTCTTCGGTGGCACTAGCTCTTCAGAGCCCTGGAGCTCCCCTTCCTACCCTCATCTCTCCCCCAAGAAACTCATCAACCTCATCACCACACTCAGTCTCATGCAGGAATATTTGCCTAGGCTGGGAGCCTTCGGAAGCCAATGCTAGCCGTAGCAGATAACTTGGTGGGACATTTGTGTTGCAGAGAGACTAATTCCCACACAGCAGCCCTGAATAACCTGCTTGCTCCCCTCACAGCACTGAGCCACCATTCTCTAGGCTACATAATCCTTTCATCTCTGAGAAGCACATTTTCCAGCAAGGCTCTTGGTGTGTATAAAACAATAATAAGCATTTACACCAGGCTTTTAATCTTCAAAGTATTCCGTAAACGTTAACTAATTAATTTTCACAACACTCTTGTAAGATTAGTAAGTGCTACTTCTCTCCTAAAATAAAAACAGCACAAACCACTGAAAGATTTGACACATCACAAGAAGCCAGAACCTAATAGTCTGGGAAGAGATGATTGTCAATTACCAGCTCAGTCGTGAGAGGCGCAGGGAGTTGAGCCAGCTCGCAGTTCCTCCGAGACGCACAGGAACCCAGCAGCAGGGCAGCGGTTGTGTTCAACTTTAACACACCCTATGGCACTGTTTAGGCCGACACAGTGATTTGGTCAAAACTCTGCACAAGAGTTAAGGATCCTGACAAATTCAAATGTGAAATAACGAAATAAATTGATTCATAAATAATCAAATTAATGATAGCAACAAAGAAAATATATCTCAGGAAACAGACACACAGGACGTTGAATTTAAAGGTCAGGCATTAATGAAGAAATCAGAAACATAAATGCGAAGTGATGAGGCAGTGAATTATGAGTTCTCTCCCCTGAGTTTGTGCTTCAGTTTCAGGCCCATGACAATAGAGTGCCACCAAATACGCCAGTAATGGGTAGTGGGTAAGTTCCACTGGGAAAAGCATGATAAGTAAAGAAGAGATTCTTCCACAAATTTTTATGGTTAATTTATTGACTAAGTGAGTTAATATTGATGACAAAGCTACTCTACCAAGAACAAAAATAATATTTCAACAAATACCACTTTCTTCCTACATGAGGCATAGAAGTAGTTTTTGTGTTGAGTTCCATCCACTTGCAAGAGTTAAGACTCCTTGAAAAGGATAAATTTATAAATTGCCAAGTCTGGAAAACCAGTTTTATACAAAGATCCTTTCTGACATGGAAATATAAGCCCTTTTAATTCAAATAGCTGTTCTTCTATTTACCCAAGAAAGCTAACCCTCAGATGCTGAGAAGTAGATTTTTACATGCTAATGGTCCATCTTCTCTTCTAATTTACACAGCATTCCCTTCTCAGCTCTCTTAGTCCTAGTCACTCCTTTTCAAGGTAGATAGCAGGCAGAACTCCTGATGAACAAATAGTGATGATTCGAGCTTTGTTGGGAGGTAAGTTTTGTGTTATACTTTTTAGGAGAGTGGGAGACACCATAGGGCAATGAGGGTTTCTGCCTTCACTGGGATTTGATTTCACTCACTAAGGAAATATTGTCTAATTTCATCACATCCAATGTCCAGGTTTCTGTACTGTTCTCCAGTCAACTCACCCTTCCATTTTTCCAGAGACTAGTTTTCATATTTTAAACAATACTTTCAACAAATGTCAAACAACTTTTCTTCATTTCTCAACTTCAACTAGAAGCATTATCCTTATTATTTCTAGGAAACACAAGTTATTCAGTGAGAACTTGTCCACACGTTCCCACCACTAAGCTAATATTCTCATCTTTCTGTATAGCTAATCCTCTATACCAGCCTATACCATGTCCTCCACCTGCATTCAATCCCTCTCATCTACTCAAAGACATTGCTGCCACTACAATTGTTCTCACTTCTGGCATCTTCCCTTTGCCCTCTTAGCGGGCCCATACTGTTACCACACGCACATACTTGCAAGGTCTCTCTTGATTAACTGAATTCATCTGAAAATTACCTCATTTCGCTACTCCCCTTTATAGTGATGGGCCTGAGAGCCTGATGCTTTCTTTGACTCACCTCTTTTGAGAGCCCAATCCAACAAAAATTTTTATCTTCACTCCTCTGTTGAAATGGCTCTTACCAAGATCTCCACTGATCTCCCTATTGTTAGCCCCCGGTTCAAATCTCAAATCCCATCTTATGCTATCAAAAATAATTAAGAAACAATATTTTTCCTTTCTGAAGCATTTTCTTTGCTTTGAAAACTAACTTTCTTTGGATTCTCCTCTTAATCCACCCATGCACTGGTTCTTCACATAGTCCACCTCTAATTAGTGACGTCACGCAGAGTTCCATTTTCAGACTCTGCCTGTCTGTACCCACCACATCGAGAATGTCACCACAAACATGGCTGTATATAAATGCTAATGACACCTAAGTAAATGTCTCTAGCTTCTACCTTCTGGGTTATTTCTTTAAATTCCCAATTCATACACCAATTTCTTCCTCAATATCTCCATTTAGAATTTTAATAGGCTTCTCGAACTTCGCATTTGTTTACCTTCTCCCAAGTTAAATATTTGACCCCCAGAAACTGCAAATATACTCCTTTCCATCTCAGTTAATAACAACTTTTTTCTTCAGTCCCTCAAGAAATTCTGTCAGCTCTCACTGTAAATAAATCCAGAAAATGACCACTCCAGCAGCTATATACAGTCCAAACATTCATTATTTGGCCAAATTGTTTTAATAGCTCCATTAGCTGCCACAACCCATCCACCCACACAGAAGCCAAGGAGATTGTTAAAAACAGATGGGGGTCCTAGTATTTCTCTGCTTAGCACTGCCCAGTACATCTCTATCACCGGAAGAACAGAGCCTCAACTCCTTCTCAGGACTTGACAGGCCCTGTGAGAGCTGGCTGCTCCTTACCTTTCTGACCTAGATCCCTACCTCCTCCCACTCCCTCAGCTCCAGTCACACCAGACTTCTGTTCCTCACTGGACCTACCAACCTCACTCTGCCCTCAGGGCCTTTGTACATGCTGGAACAGTTTTCCCGGCAAGTTCCATACCTACACTCTGTTCAGGTCTTCACATTTTTCCCTCCCTAATCTATGTAAAAAAAAAAAATCCTTTTTTCTCCACAGAACTTATTCTTCCTCTTGGTGTATAACAACTTCATGGTATGTTTATTATTCTATATATATTCAAGAGACAAAACTGGACCAGATACTTGCTCAGGAAATATTTGTAAAAATAGATCATTATCTGGCGGTGGGAGGTGGTTACCCAGGGAACACAGGGCAAGGGGACTCGAAGAGTCACATGCAGCCTATGCAAAAGGACAGCTACTGTTTCTGCTCCGAAGAGTAATGGGTGAAGAAGTAAGGACAGGCAGGCTCCCTCCTCCGGGGCTGAGAGGAGTTTCAGCGAGGGCCTGGCCACTGCAGGAACGCGTAGCTGGGCTGCGGCAAATGAACTTCCCCAGGGCAGGGTTACCCTGGTCCTTGGAAGAGTTGTCTTCTGCCGGAGAGGGTTGTGCTCTGGAGATGCTCAGTGCCCCAGGGGACGCCAGGCCCGCGCTGTTGTGGAAGCACGTGGCCGGCCCGGAGCTGAAGAGCCGCCTCCCGGCAAGGATGTGACCCGCAGGCTCCAGCCACAGTTCCCTGTGTGATCTGCTCGGTTTCCTCACCAAGTCTGAGCAGTGGAAGACTGGACCTGGAGCACCCTCCTGCCAGTCTGTGTCAGCTCGCCCTGCGTCTTCCATGGGGTCCACACTCTGCCAGCTGGAGGAGGGCGCTGTTTTAGTGTTTAAAGCAGGACAGAGCAAAGAGGGCTTAAAGAGTAATAAATTGAAAATTGTCGCAACACTTCATCTATTTCTGTTTATTATTTCTATTTCCTTGAATAGAAACTATCGAGAATAGAGACTTACCTCCTTCCACCCTGGTCTCAGTGTTTAATACAGTTCCCAGGACATAGCAGATCTTCCATAAATACAGTGTGGATTTGAAGAATAATGTAAATATGTAGGCTGGATGTTTTGGGAAGCCATTTTTTTTTCTTTTTGTCACATGGCCCTTGCATTCTCTTTTCCGACAGCCGCGCCCCAGTTTGCATTGCTTGTCCCCCATTTCTGACTCAGTCGGTGTGCGTGCTGCAATCTGCAGTGGTGACCTGAGCCCTGTGGCAATTATTTATTGCATTGTCTCCTTTAACCTGAATCTCGGTGTGGAAAAGCCAGCCTGACAAGGATCTCACTCATCCTGGGAGGGCCTGTCTGGAGTCAGAGCCAGAGCAGATAAAAGCTAAATGGAGAGATGGAGAGATAGGAGGGCTGGATGACATCATGGAATCTAGCTCCAGCCAGCCTGCGACTTTCACTTACATTTGCCCAGAAGGTCCTGTTGTGCCTGCTCCATTTGATTTCTTTTCCTGTACTTAGAGCTGGGCAAGTTCTGTCCTACTTTCTTAACACAGTTTCAAGCGCCTGGGGGAGGAGGTCCTTGCCTTGTGACTCACACTGCTTCCTCAGGGCCATGACCTCTCCCCACCAATTATCTCACACCAGTATACAGCAAGTTTCTGAACACTGACTCGCATTTGATTCCTAGGTCTTCATTCTAGAATTATTTTTTGAGATATATTCATCTATCCACAGAGAAAACTAAATACTTAAACTTTAATTTTGTTTCTTTCTTAAGACAGAAATGAAGAAACAGCTTTGAAACTGACATGAAATCCTAATATAGCCAAAAAGAACAGAGTAGCTACATACATTCCTATTGTAAAAATTCCTACTCTCATCTTAGAGTCCAACCAGAGCAGAATTTCTCCATGCTGGTTCCACATCAGCGAAAAGGCAGAGAATGACAGCAAATTAATCAACAACTTACTCCTGGCTGGTAGGGTGGTAGGGGAGGCCATCTAAAGCCCCCTCAGAGCCAACTTTAAATCCCCCACTGCTGGGAATATCACTCCCTGATGGACCAGGACTCCACCACAGAGAACTGCCTCACTGCAGGTTATAGCCTCTCTCAAGAAAACATGACTGGCCAAAGTGGGGTTGGAAGGACCCAGCCCCTTTCCTCTATTTGGGGAAATCTCTCTCTCTCTCTCTCTCTCTCTCTCTCTCTCTCTCTCTCTCTCTCTCTCTCTCTCCTTGCGTCTGGATGTCTCCCCAAAGCCTCATGCAGTCATGGGGGCAGGCTTCCAGAATTTGTCATTAATTCATGGTCCAACGCTGGGATTATGAGTGTGAGTCCTACATCCACCCTAGGGTGATGGCCTACATACAACATAAGGGACAGAAAGAGTCTTTTCTGTGCTCCTCCCTTTTTGATCTTGTTGCTTTTGCTGTCTTCTGCCACCTTGAACTGTTGCCCATTGCCATAAACACACTGCCTTGGAGCCAATTGATAGTGGACTGAAACCTCTACAAACTGTGAGCTAAATAAATTTTTCCTCCTCTAACTTTGGATGTCCCAGCAATGAGAGAAAAGTAACCAACACAAAATTTGGTACTGAGAGTGAGATCATTGCTGTGATATTGCCCGGCCATGTGGCTTAAGGATCTTGGAAATTAATTTGGAAAGGTTTTGAGAGACTGACCTAGAGGCAGCCCCTGTATGCTGTAAACTAAATAGGAGACTCTAGTCAGAGCCTAGAAAATCAGAGTACTGATGGAAATGCTGCCGATTAGGATTAGGGTCAGAAAGCTTCTGTTGAGAAGGACTGCATCAGTTGCTGGATCCCAGGTAGTATAGTCTGCTTTGGCTGAAAGTTGGTCTGCCTTTTGCTTGTGTTTAGAGATATTGCCTGAGTGGCAGAAAATTTTTGGTGCAGTCTAAAGTTGGGACGTTAGCATGGTTACTGCTGAGAGCTCTTGGCCAGATCTACTTTGGAAATTAAGAATGAAGAGGCAATAGAGAGATTTGAAGCGTTTGGTCAGAGGAAGGCTCTAGAGGATGACACAACAGAGAATGTGCTTGTTGAGAAGGAACAGAACAATGGAAAAGTGAACAGAAGCCTTTCACCTGAAGGGAAGAATATATTTGAACCGCAGGAGATCCTTGTTTTTTAGTCTTGCCATGCACTGTTAAAACTTAATTGGAACCAAGGGCTGTGATTGTGATAGTTCTTTTATTATGATTTTAATGTTGTTTTTACATTATGTTTGTAATCAGGTTAATTAGTCAAAGTATCATGGTTTTAATCTTCAGTTTTGGTCACATTTTGAATATTTTGTTTTTGGTGCCAGAATGAGTGCATTAAGAATTGTATATATGCAATTATTATATTAGTGTAAACCAGAATAGATCAAGACAAGTTAACTTTTCACAAATCTGCCACTAGAGGCTATGGTTTAAGGAAATGTGTACAGTTATCAAGTTGACCAGTGGTGGACCGTGGTGGACTGACAACTGGTAGTCAACTTGATACCAACTGAATTGAGTCACCATGATGCTGGGTGTGGAAAGCCCACTCAAGAATGGTTGCCAACAACATTAGAAAGATAACTGGAGGGAAGTGGTGTTGGTTCTCCTGAGTGTCACTGGTTCTCTGTGGCGGTGTTGGTTCTCTTGTTGTCACTGGCTCTCCAAGAAGAGCTTGTTGAGCTTTCCTGATATGAACTGGGCTGTTCGCATTTTCAGGAGCACTCAGGACCTTGTTTGGCCTAGAATGGCTGCAGTTCACTTTGGGGGAGCTCTGGTCCTTACTTTATCACTTCCTGGTTCTGAAAGGGAAGATGTATGGCGCTCAGTCTCCAGAAGAAGTTGTCACTCTAGCTTCCTGATGTGAACTTGGCTGTTCTCAATGTCGGAGAAGCTCAGGACCTGGTTTTCCCTGAGGATGGCTATGGTATTTGTTGGAAGAGCTCTGGTCCTTACTTTGAGCACTGTTTTTTGGCTCCAGAGCAGGACCCTCAGCCTGCTGGCACAGATCCTTCATCCCACTGGCACAGACTTAGTTTCCTCCACTGATATTTAGGCCTTCTCAGCACAGATCCAAACAAAGTTGTATAGTTCCAACATACCGTGGCACAGAGTAAATATTTCCATCCAAAAAGAACAGAATAGAGGATATTTTCTAATATTATCAACATTCCAGACCATATTCTTTTTTCACTGTCCATTTCAACAGTTAAGCTAAATGAAAATAGAAGTAAAAAACCAAAAAGAGAACGTTGAGTCCATTTTATACCCAACAACCACTGTATAACTTCACACCCACAATTAGAACCTCTCAGGAAAGCTTTGTGGCACAAGGTTTGGCCCTTTGCGTCATTTCTGCTAAAAGGAGGCTTCTGGTGGGCAGCAAATCTCAAAACAGCTCCCATCAGCTGTGTCTCTGGTGGTTGGCCTAGACATTCAGTTTCAAAAGGCAGAAAGAAAGCAGACAGCTGCCAGAAGAAACCCCATCACTTTTCTTTCCTCCTTGATCCACCCAAGGCCACATGGTAGCTTCAGGAAGAGTCATGAATGCGGGTTTGGATGCGGAAAGGGAAGAAAAAGAAGAAAAAGAAGGAAAGAAGTTCACATCAGCAGATGTGAAAAAAGGACAGCTACACACAGGACTTGGTTTCAACATTCAAGTACCACTCATCAAAGAGTAATTTTCCTGCCTGGGACACCGCTAACAACCTTACTGGCTATGAGTTAAAATATGACTGACTAAAAGATCTGAACTGGTCTTAACTAACTACAGTGGATCTGAATTCTTCAAAGACTTTCTACATGGTTAGGGCTGGTATGACCAGCCAGGTAAGGTTCATGCAGGCTGGGGATACACATTATACTTGTATAGACTCTAAGGTTCTGCACATAATCCCTAGGACTGAAAAAACAATTTTCACCAATTCTGAATGGTCAAGGGTTAGCTGCAGCATGAGGGTATCAGTAGATTAGTCATAATCAAAATATCAAAAGGTAAAATATTTTTCAGTGTGAATAAAAATTTCATTTCTGCACATTGATCAGGAGCACTTTAGGTGGTATCCTTTGGTATTCAACAGATTTTATAAATTATGATTAGATGACTGCTTTTATCATTTCTAAATGTCTGCTTCATTCCTTGTGAAATGTACATTATTTGCATAGAATTGTTTTTATGGCCTTGATTCAACTTATAGCTCTTGTCTAGCAAGGAATTTCTTGTTGCCAAAAAAAAGATGAATTAAGTGAAATATGTATACATCACAGTTGTAAATCTTGTTTTACTCCAATCAGCTGATTAACTTACCTTTTAAAAAAAAGTCCAGTATGCTTCTAAGCCACCATAAATAACCACGACAATATCAAATAAAAATAGATGTCATATCAGAAAACCACAGTGGAGTTTAAACTTAGTTTAGCAAAATCAACAACTTACTCGCAAGACTGATGAACTGCAGTTATGTGGTTTTAACAAAAGCATTCTAGCAACCAGATAAGCAAGTGTCTTCTTGACGTAGATGGATGATAGCACATGTGCCAGACGCCAGTGGGAAATAGGAGCTGTCATCTAGAAAATGACAGAGCCATTTCGAGTCCCTCTAGATTAGCACTCCATCTTTGGCTGAGCAGATATACTGTTAGCTGAAGGTCTATTGCCGGCAAATCAGAAGCAAGAAAGCAGAGTTCTGTCCTTCAGAGAGGACTGGAATGAATCTTCAATGGCTCAAATGCAGACAGTGCATGTGATGACACCCAGCTTCCTTTAAGGCTTGTCCCCTAAAATTGAGCAATTAAAAGTACTACCGTGCATATGGGCAAAAACATTAACTCCTCCAACATAGACACTAATCAAAGTTCAAAAAGAGTAGAAATTTGAGTAAATAAATTGACTTTAATACTATGCCTCATTCAAAATTATTTTTTACACAGGCACCAGATTATAATATCACACACTTTGCTCTTATCTTTATTTAAACAACTCAGTGTTCAGAAATCCATCTTCTTTGCCCTGTGCCACTAAATAAACACTGTGTAACCGACAGGCCGGTATCTGGGGAAGCAGCTCTGAGGTTAAAAGGAAGGTCCAGAGCGCACCGGATCTAGCAAGACAGTCTCACATGCAGCTGATCCTGTCCTTACCAAGGGCTTCTCAGCTTGTCTCGGAGTCCACTGGGGGCCATCTCTTTGTGACTGTGCCTAATGGCTCAGGATAATATGCTGCCCTCCGTGTGGTCCTTTGGCAGAGACGCAGAACTGCTGTTCATTAATGGCCTGGCACTGCGTGGCACACTCTTCACACTGCTGGTCTAGAGGTGCTGGGCCCAGGAAGCGCATGCGTGGACAGACTGCTGTCTTGGGATCAGCTGCAAGGGAAGGTCTGATTCCATGCACTGACTCAGGCTCTGTGGGTGTGGCCACTCCGACGAGGGTACATCTGACGCGAATATATTCCAACAGTCTTGCTGCAAAACAAAACAAAAAACTCCCTTATACACATTTTTTTTTCCTTGTCAAATTTACCAAAAGAGAGAAAAATATGTTTAAGTGTCTGGAATCTAAAATAATAAAAAACAAGGTGCTCTCCCAATGCAGAAATGACTGACTTTTATCCCTGGGTGTTAACAAAGGCATTTTAACCTTAATTTAAAGCTACTCAGGGTAACAGTTTGTGTATAATTTAGATCTCTTTGGAATCTGCTTCCTCCGAGTAGGCCAAGAAATGCTGCGAAAGTATTTCGAATTAATATTGTAGGCCAAGTAAAATGCAGTAACAACGGTGAAACCTAGTTCAGAAGGAAGTATTCTCCCTACTACAGCTTTGCCTATGATGACATTATTAGTCTTTAGTGCAACGCACGGAGAAGTGCATCCCTACTCCAGGGACGTTGTCACGTGACTTCAGATGTCAGGTCAGATCCCAGAAGGCCGGTTCCCCGGTGTCCCCCAGTCTTTTCTTTTGGTGAATGACGTCCCCTAGGACAAGCAATCGGAAAGAAGAGCCATTGCTGCTCTAACCAGCCTGATTTTGTCAGCTCGGAATGCAGGGTCTCGCCTCGCCATTTCCAAGGTCTCTTTCAAGGTCTCACAGCCGGGGCATTGTCAGGAGCTCGCACCCCGAAGCAGCTGGCCTGGGTCCCCAACCCACTCTGGGGAGGCCGTGGAATCTCCTTTGCGGGCACCTTTCACTTCTGCGCTGAGCAAGGCTGCAACGTTCAGAAGACCTTTTCGACAAAAATGTTAATGACGTTCCAGTCTCCTACAGGATAAGAACATTTTGGGGCTTGAACCGACGTGACCTTCGCTTGTCAAAATGATTGGGCTGTAAGAAACGCGAGAGTGACTTCCAGTGTCGGCTGTGGTTTCAGAATGTGGTGTAGCAATAAGGTGAAGAATATGAACTGTGTTTACCATGACGAAACGTACCACAAGAAAATATCAATAGAGGCTCTTCTAAATGTTCATATTATAGAAGCAATATTCTTTCCCAGTATTTGACATGGTATTTCTTTATTTTTAATCATATTAGTGATGTATAATAATAAAACCTCTTTAAAACAATTTTAGCATTTAAAAATTGTTTTTCCTTTTATACAGGAAGTACAGATAAAAGTAATTGCTTAATAACCACTGAGGAAAAAAAGCATTACCAACGCCAGACAAGTATTGTTGCCTTAATTATATATCTAACTGAGATCAACACTAGAAGTTAGTAGATAACTCCAAAAGCTGAAACAAAATATGATCATATGTAAGGATGAGGTTTTCTTTTTCCTTTTTCCTTTTCTTTTCGTGGTGTCATGGATTGAACCCAGGGCTTTGCACATGTCAAGCAAACATTCTACCACTAAGCTACAATCCCAGCACAGAATCAAGGACTTAAAAGTAAATTTTTTTTTCTTTGTTAAAAGCTTGTTTTTTTCACACTCTGTTGCTTCTTAGTGCTACTTGCTTAGCAATTAATGTTCTACATTGAAACTTACTTAAAGAAAATAAACTTCCCTCAAAAACTAGTACAAGCTGTATCTAAATGTGCCAAATGAGGCAGAGAAGTGGTAGATTAGATGCCAAAAAATCACTTTGACCTCAGTTATCCAGATAGTATTTCAAGAATCACTCTGCGTAGCTATGTAATCTCGTTGTCCCCATCATAATCACCATCTTCTAGGAAAACCGTCTTCACACTTATACTGTCCTCCCCTCGCAAGCAAATCAGAGCCAAGGTTAAAAATACACATACCCAACACCTTACAGGGAAGCTTTAAACTCCCATACTTCTTGGGTAATTACCCACTATTAATGTTATATATAGCAGAAAAATGTGCATTTCAGATACCACGTTTGTGAACATACATGTTTAACAGTGAAAAACAGCTGTTTTATAAACAGGTTCATAATTACCATATAAATTCTGTATCACCACACTTCAAACTAGATCAAAATGACAATTTAAAAATATATAATCAAAGGTACTGGGGAAGAAAGAAAGGTTTGCAAGGTATAGTATTCCAGTTTTGCACGGTAAAAAGTTCTGGAGATCTGTTGCCCAACAATATGAAAATATTTTATGACTGCATGGTACATTTAAAATATTTCTGATTTTAAATACCTTGTTATCTGTTTTGCCATCATTAAATTCATTTTAAATATTTGTTAAACATAATCAGAATATTGCTCCTGAAACTAAGACAATCAGCTAGGAAGGAACGCGTTATCTATTTTGCCAAAGCCAGCTTTACATTATACAAAGCATTTATAGAAAACACCAGCAGAACCGCCAGAGAGGTCAAGGAAAACAAGAAGCAAAGAGAAGATGATCAATGCCTTTGTCCTCTTGAATAATTTTGATTCATGCAGAATAGCAGAAATCACTTCTGAGGAAAAACCTCTTTTCATGAAAAATGTGACTGGGGAACTTGTAAAAAACACTCTTTCCAAAGACAGCTTATTGATCCTTGACACTGTCATTGTTTAGACATTGACTACAAAGCCAAGTTTCCCAGTTTCAGACAACGGGGAATAGAAACTGCTTGGAGGAAAACAGAGGAAACAGCATGAGTTTAGTTGCACCCACTGAGTGCTTTACATGCGGTATTTCAATTAACCCTGTAAGGCAGGGACTGACTGTCTTCGTGTGTTCAAAGGGGGAAAAACAGGCGTTGAGAGGAAGAAACTGGCTCCATTCCACCCAGAAGGCATTGTTTGCATTAGAAATGAAACTATGGGAAGAGTCTGATTCAGTCTAATCTTAGAAATGAAATTGAGGAAGTGAGGTATAATTAGTTTTTCCACCAACTCACATTCTGTGATGAATCTCATATTCTGTGAATCTATGGCTCCTGGTCCCCAGGACTCCAAGTCAGCCTTTTTTGAGTGACCATCTATCTACCACCACTGAATTCCAGTAGTCATCCCTCAGCATTCATCCTTTCAGTAACTGACGGCCAAAATACCAATCCTGATGCACAGAAAAGAAACAGACAGTCTAGTAGGACTGTCACAAGAGTGGAATGCACAGATTTGTAGGGGACATAAAAAAACTCAAAATACAAGAAGGAGTTGATGGACAATAATGGAATAGGATACGATATCTAAAACTATGGACAATGTTACACTCTATCCTCCAAGCCCAAGGCCAGGTGTAAGGTACACCTCTGATTTTTACAAAAAAGATTACTAAAATTTTAGCAGAGTTAAGCAGCACTTAGCATATTTATTTTTACCTTATTAGTATCTGCAACTGACCAAATGACAAATCAAGAATATTTATCTATCATACCATTTTTGAAGACCAAATTAGGAATTAGGCTCAGGTGAAGTGACAAGAGTTTATTATTTGTGAGAACACAAATTTCTTAAGTAATCTTGAGTGGACATGAACTAAGAGTATGACCATGTGCCATATGTTTAGTAAATGCATAGAATTGTAGACAATTAAGCCTTCACTCCAGATCTGATTTCACCATTCTATGAATTATGGAATTTTCCAATTTTATGTTATTTGTATATAATAATAGTATGATTAAAACACAACACACTATATGAATGGGTGGAAATGTCACCGTGTAATTTGTGTAATTTGTAATTTGTGTAATTAATATGAACTAATATTTATCATTTTTAAAAGTTAGAAATACATATTGTATGTAATATGTAATGCATAATTTTTTATCAGCTTATTCAGGTGTCCCAGAGGAGCAGCCTTAAATTCATGGAAATGTGATCCGTTTGCCATGTGTGTGAAGACAGTTTTAAAACTGGCATCACGGTGCACTTCTTGGATGTGATTTTCACAGCACAGTGAGTTACAGTCATATGCTGAAGGGACCATCGTGGGTAAGGAGCATCACGACAGAGACTATACAGATTCCAGCTTAATAAACACCTGGTGTCCCAGGGGGACGCTGGTGCCTAGTGATTCCCAGGGTGAAAAAGAAAAGAAGGAGAATGCTAGTGAGGTCCACAGACTGTGACTAGCTTCACTGACCCTCTGAACTGAAATTTTACAAAGAATAGGAACACTTACGGGAAGCCATGTCACACCTCTCTTTGGTCACTCTTACTGGGTGTTAAAAGCAAACCGCATTCATATCTCTCATGGCTACCAAATATATTTTTTGAAACAAAGTTTTCCCAACATTGTTTACCATTCTAGAAATTTCAAAGCTTTGAAATTTCAGACTTCAGAGTCAAGAAATGAATTTGGGGTACAGGCGCTCAGAGGCACCAAGTGAACCAGCCCATCAGCATTAGAAAATTGCTAAGGGTGTGTGTGTGTGTGTGTGTGTGTGTGATTTGTTTGCTACCAAGTCAGACACCTACATACAATTTTCAAAGCATGCATATATCATTTTAAAGATATACAGCTGTATGCATACGCTTAGCATTTTGTGAGAAGTTCAGCTCACCGCACAAAACGCTGCTTCTCCTTCGCCGATGGAAAGACCCCTCCCTGCAGCCGTTGTGTGCTAGCACCAGTGCGACCCCGGGTCTGGGATAACACTCATGCACTCATGCTCACAGGGGCCTTTTGCTGTAAGTGGCACCTGCTGTGTGGCTCCCTCTAAACACTAAATGCCTGCCACAAATCACGGATGTTTTATGCACTAGAAAACTGGACAGGAAATAATCCCTGAAAAAGAAAGCCAAGGAGAGCAAGGGTTAGACGGCAGAAGGCAGAGGAAAGACTGGCTGCTAGGGAAGGCCTGGAGGACTGGCCCAGAGCGCAGATGGGAGCACGCACTGGGCTGCGTAGCTCAGTATGACCCGGACTCCACCTCCTCTTGGCTGAGAAGACACAGGGCTTCTAAGGAGGACAGAGTCTCACAGGACACAAGCCTAGTGGGGACAGCATAATGTTTTTGCTAGATTGGAGTCCTTCACTTTTTTTAGTTGTCCTGGGCCTTCTATGGTATTTAAGTTTTTCATAGAGCAAGTGCCCTGTGATCTTTTAAGTGTGAAATTAATGCTTTTATTTTGGTGTAAACCATGCTTTTTCACCCAGAGTCACTTCTCATATTCCGGAAGGCTGCCCAAGCAGCCAGAGTGAGTGAGTACGTTCTGGTGTTTTTGGTCTGGGCTACAACCCTTAGGACACCTTTCCTGAGTTTTCTTATGTTTTCACACAAGCTTATTTTCAATATATCTCAAAGCCCCAAACAATATTATTTTGTGAACTTCCAACTAAGTGATAACAAAGGAAGTATTTATCTACTCTGCATTTCCCCAGTGATTTCTGGACTTGGTTTCAAAGCGACGCATGTCACCTGAATGTTAATGTGCTTTTCTTTTTCCTAGAGAATCCAAACCACGTTGTTTGTTTTCACGGGAGTATTTATACTTAGCACATTTACATTTTAAGTCATATTTGCTCTGCTTCTTAAACGACTTCTCTAATAACTACGTTTTAACCTATAATCACATTAACAATCTGCCTCTAAAGAATTCTTCAGAATCTTTTTTTTTCATTTTTAGTTTAATATTTGACAGTTTCTTTGTAGATAGGAAAGAACATTTGAAATAATATTGGCTATTTTGTCAAGTCTGTCAAATGAGTAACACTTCCACTTTCTCAGCTCGTCTCATTAAAATTGTATTCTAATTCCGTCTTAGCTTGGTCTCTGTGCTTCATAAGTCATTGCCTGCTCATTACTTGTAGCGTGGGAGATGAAATTTATTCAAACCTGATCGCTGAGATAAAGAATTGAAAGGCAGGCAGCTGGGAGAAATGAAATCAGCCTATTTTAGTGCTTTTCCGGCTGGAGTTGTGCACACCGCCAGTTACACCATGTGTCAGCTCACATTTGTGACACTATCTGTGTTTAGCTTATAGATTTCTGTTAATATGATATTCTTAAAATGAAAATACAGAGATTCTCTCTTTTCCTTTTTTGTCTTAGCATTGAAGTGCCACTGAGTATCTGGGTTGATAAAGGGGAAAACATGATTTTCTATAGTTTTCCATTATTATAGAATCATTAAAATCGCCCAGTGAAGATTAACTGTTTCTTTGCACCACAATTCATATGGGTGTCTCTTACAGAAAAGAACATTAATGACAGCGAGTAAATGTTATACCCTCAGAATGGTTTGCAGGGAAATGGATTTAGACTGTAATGTGACTTACAAGCAGTTTCACATGGAATGCAGGAGGGAGCTGAGCTTTCGAACCTAAATGCTCCATCTCAAGCTTTAAATGTCAAAAGAATACACTGTGGAGTTCCTAATTTTGAATTTAGAAGAGTATTTGAAGAAAAGTGACTAAAGGCATTACGTCTTTCCATTAAAAAAAATTGAGTCGTTAAGAAATTATATAGTCTAATTACTAAAGTTGGTATTTTTGACTACTTTGATTATGAACAGATATTGTCATTAGCTAGCTAATTAAATTGACTACAATAACAAGCAGTAATTTAGAAATATGTTCTAAATTATTTTCTATATGAAAGCAAAGTCTTTGTTGATCTGTGTGTGTGATTAATGCCAAGCATCATGAATTAGCTGAGGAATTCTAGTGTAGAAATATGTACATTTATATAAAAGAAAGAAGGGGTTTGTTTATATTCCAATTCTGAATGTATAATATGGAGCTTTATATGTGACTATACATAAATATCAATGCATTTATTCTGATTAACCAAAGAAAATATAGGAAAAAACACATTTCTTAGAAATATGATAAGTTCTGTTTTGTTTTGTTTGTTTTTCTCTTAAAATAAAATTTAAAAAAAAGAAATATGATAGGTTTAGGTTAGGTTTATTCATCTGTGAATGTAGCACAACATGTACATTCAACACAGAAACTGTGCAAATACATGTTTAAATTTAAATAGAACTGGTCCTAATTATTATGTAAGATATGAGAATAATCTGTCAAATTCACTACAGAATAAAACTATAAAATATTTTAAGTGACTAATAAATTGTGCATGTAAGAAACAGTAAACCTTAACCATAAACCAACGTGCCTTTGATATAAGCGTTCTCTAGTAAAGGTAGCTGGATTGGAAACATGACCTTCTTGAAAGCATTTGACATAGTGGATTTTCATTTGCTTTTTTTTTTTTTCCTCATTGAGATAGTTGGTTCATGGTCTTGTCATACTTGTGCCTATTAATATTTTATAAATCATCATGAGAGGAAGAAGTCAAGTTATAATAATGTAGGACTGAACTGGAAAATCAATAGACAACTCCAGGCTGATCCCTGGTATGGTTTCCCAGATTCTACATGAAGAATTACTTACTAACTACTGCAATTTATACGTATCTATATAGAAAGATATACATATATAATGTAGAAAATGCTTAGCGTGCTATGTGGACATAAACAATTAAATACTATAGGATTTATTTCTAAATACATGTATTTGGGGGTTTAGGTCATAAATTATAATTAATATACCTACGTTCACTCCAATTCCACTTCTAAATCTTTTCTCCTTCTCATCATCTGTACTCCAGGCACTTGTAATGAGTATACATCCCATTTCTATGACTTTTGTGACTTCTGCCAAGCAAATGAAACTGTCATAGAATGGGCCACTGGACTTTTTGCTCAACTAGACTATTTTTGATCCCAGGCTTGGGTCTCCTTCCATGCTGAACTTGTAATTTAAGCCTGAGAAACCTACAGAATAGTAGCTTCTTAGTATGAAGAAACATACTAAGAAAATATGCATTCTTGCAAAAAAAAAAAAAACCTTTGATCCATTTTTTTGTTGTTGTTAACAAACAACTTATCTTTTTTTTCCAGGCTGTAAGAACCAAGTTGCCAACTGTACTTAAATTTCTGTATTTCACACTGTGATTCTTTTATCAGTTTCATGTCTTCAAAGAAATGACATAAACACCAGCAGCAATTTTTCAAAGCAACAAGAAAAGAATCTGCTCCTGCCCCAGAGCCCCATGTTAACCAGTTCCTTCTCACCACAGGAGAACAATAAACACCTGGGGGGGGGGTAGAAAGAGCAAAGGGCCACCCTGCCTCATTGTCAGGGCACAGCCCTGCTGCGGCCCCCAGTCCCCAAGGCTGCGCTCTTCCTGTGGGAGTCCAGCGGCAACCTTCCTCAGCGTTGTTGAAGTGGTTAAAATCTATCTAGCACCAATCGCTGCTCTGGTCAATGTTGAGAATTCAGTTGCTTTAATCAGGCTGAGCCCCTGCATCTTCTCTCTGAGCAGTCTGAGTTCTTCATGTCTCCTCAGTAGTTGTGTGCCTTCTTGTGCGTTCCAGCCACGTTCAGGGCTATGTGAAGGCAGATCACAAAAAGGCAAATCTTTTGGGTTTCATCGTGTTACTGTAACAGTATTCTTTTGTGTAGACTTACACACACTCCTTCCTTGCGTTCTCGCAGAAGAGTAAGCATTTGCCACTGGTTATTCACTAGATCTTCAAAAATGGTTTACCTTACAAAATACCTTTTTCTTGCACTCATTTTCTATTTTTATATTTAATT
>PVJX010024229.1:7317-28428 GCA_004027295.1 Dolichotis patagonum | reverse complement strand
CATTACACAGCCTATACTAAAGTTTGTGATTCTTTTGTCTCAGATTCATGGAGGGCTTGGATTCCAGATCTGCATCAGCATGCCTTTCTTTTCATTTGATTTTCTACACACTAAGCGAAGGGATGTTACATTTACAGTATTTCCAAATTAATCCTGCCTTTTACAGTTTTATATTTTCACAGAACAATATTAGGTATACCTACCTATAGCTAACCTCTGTAAATTCATGCTTTACAGACTTGTTCAAAGAATAACGACTTGAGAAACACAAATAATTTACCACATTCTAGAACTATGATGAGATTTACACACTTTCAATTAGGAGATGGTCTCCCACTCTATGAAAATTTGTGGCTTTCTTGAAAAATATAGCAGTTCATTTAACAATTATATTTTATCTGTAGAACAAATTATAAAATGTCAAAATTCTCCCATTGTTGATCATTTCCATCCGTGAAAATTCTTTCTTTCTTCAACCAATTATTTCAGTTTTATTACTAGAAATATTTTCTATACTGAAGTATGGTATCTTTCAAAATGATCATTAGTTTTCATTTTATGTTCCAGCACTATTAAATTCAATGTTATTCCTGTTTGTTTATGTTTACAAACTAACATTCTACGAAAATTGTTTCAGACACATTCTTCTTTCCCATGTGTGATTGCTTTTATATGTTTTTCTGAGTGTTTTGTACAATCAGGAAGATATAGCACATCTGGTAGAAGTAGTCAAAGGAGTATTCTCCTGTGGCATTTGCTTTCAGAATTTAACTGCAAAATGTGTGGCTTACTTTAGTTTTGTGTAAATGTCATTTATAGGATGCATGCAGTTTCTTCCCATTGTTAATTTATTAAATATTTCTTTCTTATTTATAAATCATGGAAAGGATTTCAACTTTATTATATTTTCTTCTTTAATTGATACCATTTCTTTTTCAACAGATGTAGAAAACTAAATTTTACTTCATAGTCTGAATTTGGTCATAGATTCCCTATTTAGAACATAGATGTCTATTTGGAATACAATATGTCAATTTAGTTCCCAAAGAAAAGTGGTCTGTAAACTTAGCTTCTTGTAATGACATTGTAAGCTGTTGGTAACACGATGTACCTTTCTTTCTCTTTTTAAACATGTTAATGTGTATGTGTTTTCAGTACATATTGAGTCCCTTCATTGCAGGGAATTGGTACCTATATATAACACATCATAATTCTTTTTCCCCCCACTTTTTTAGTCTCTTTTCATTGTTCCAGCTTCTCACTCATTTATTTACCTTGTAAATCCTTATACATTTAATTGTCTTATATACAGATTGACACAAGACTCACAGGACAAAAGACATATAAAACATATAAGACAAATATCTAAGTTAGTGCTTTTTGATAAACTGTCCATGCCATACTAAAGTAACTTTATCTCCCTGTCCTTTATCCTCTTCATTACCTTTCATTATGTTTTTACGTGTTGAGTGTTTCAAATGAGAGAAACTATGCAATATTTCTACTCATATGTTAGATATAATTCACCTTATATTATGGTCTCAAAGTGCATCCGTTTTCCTACAAATGATTCATTTATCCTTCTTTATAACAGAGTATTAGTCTATAGAACTCAAATGTTTTATATGTCCTCTTAATAATGAGGATTTAGCTATGCAGTATAAGCGCCTGCATAACAAGTGTGAGGTCACAAGTTTGATAGTTGGTACCAAAAAACCAAAAGAGGAAATAGATATCCTCTTAACATAAATGGTTATGTTGCTTTTTACTTTCTCTGAAGAATTTTAAGTAAATCAGCATTAGCATGCTGATTTAAGCATTGAAATTTCACCACTGGTACATTTTCTTTTCATGTTGAATCCTCATAGCATTTATTTTTATTATATTTTGTTGATGCTTATTAATTTTATGAAATAATGTTTCATTGTGGTATTTTTCTACATGTGTATAATAATAATGTTTTTCCCAACCTTACCCTCCCTTACACGCTCTTCTGCTTACTCCCTTCTGCTTCTCTAGTAACAGACTCCAGTCTGCTTTATACCATCCGTGTTGATCCCACATATCGGGAGAACATGTAATACTTCACTGCATGAGTGTGATTTATTTCAATTTATTTGAGGACTTCAAGTTCTGCTACTATTCTGAAAATATCATAATTGCATTTTTCTTTATGACTGAGTACTTTAATACGTATATATAATAAATGTATTTATTCACCTAATGGCATCTGACTCAATATATTGGCTACTATGCATTGTGTACAATGAACATACACATGAAATGATGTCACTAGGATGCTGACCAATTCCTTCATGCATATATTATGGATGATATAATTGGGAATAGGTTAGAGAGAGTTTTTCTTTTAACAGTTAATCCATATAAATATGTGGGGGAAATATTAAACTAAGAATTCATATTTGTTAATAGACAAATTTTGGTCAATTGGTTTTATTTTTTCTCAGAAGTCTTTTGCTATTTCATATAATTTGTAAGTGTCAAGTAAACATTCAAATAGATTGGTATAAAACAGTGAACTATGTATTAATAAGGAAAATTTCCATACATCTGAAGAAACAATAACTATTTTAGCTATGATATTATTTTTTAAATGTCTCTTTGTCAAATACTTCCAATGTATATATTATTATCAATTATTTTTTACTAGAATCAACATTTCTTCTGTTGATTTCTTTATTTCTTTTTAATTTCTTGGGCATTCTTTTATTTTATTTTTCATCTTGTATTTTTATTTCAATTTACTTTTTGTTATCTAGTCTATAAAAATATTTCAAATGCAGAACTTGTTGTTCAATAACTGAATATTCATAGCATCACATAAATATATATATATATAATATAAAGTATACATTTGTCATGAAAAGTTATTACTTCAATTCTAACATTTGATAAGCGATTCAAGTACAGATACATGTTAATTTGCATTTTAAATTATTTCACGAGAAACAAAATTTTTGAGACTTGTTATTGAGAAACCAGAAGTATAAACAACTTGATAGAAATGTACTCAAACTCTAAAAGAATACATATTCAAATTAATATAAATATTATTGGTGTTATAAGGACATAGAATTTCATTTTCAGCCTTTTGAATAATACACTAATGTGAATTAGCCATTTGGGCCACTTCTGCTAATCCTAAAGAAGAATTTATCTCACTTCACTTCATTTTAGTATAATAATGAATGAATCAATTTCTCATCTCTGTTACAAAACACTCAACATGGAGAACTTAGAGCAAGAGAATTGCATTGTGGCCCAGACTTTCAGTCCATAGTCAGTGGGCTAAAGGCAGAAAAGGCATGGCATAAGGATAACAATAAAGATAGCTGTTCCTCCCATGGAACCAAACAGTGCAAAGAGAGATAGACCAGCAGAGACATAGACACCTAGATAGATAGATAGATAGATAGATAGATAGAAGCTAGATATGGAACCATCACTGGAGTTACTTAGTTGTGACTATAATACCCAAGTAAACCAATGATATTTTGTGCATATGAACATTTTGGAATAAATTTAGTGAAAATCTAGAACACATTCTACATTGCTACACCCTCTGTGAAAGTGCCTCTGACCTTCTGCTAAAAATATAGATCCTACCACTCATTAAATCTCTTAGACAAAATGCATATCCCCCAGCAGCTCTGTGGCACACCGTATGATTCAGGATGTATGTTATTTACTCTACTGATGTATCACTTCTTGTACAGCAAGGATAACATTCTAGGAACTGATGTCATAGTGTAATCTAGGCATGTACCACACTAAAGATGTAATTCTGTTTCAAGTCAAGCATAACCTCTATGAGCACCTGCTTTCTGTCAAGATTAGTGTTAGGTCCTAAAAAATAATGATATTCTGGATCTTCATGTACAATGCAGTCACATTGAGGTTTTAAGCATGTACATAGATGTTGTTTAATAATTCTAGTGTTAAGATTTATGGTAAAGATGGAACCAGAGGTAATATTGTGGGAGAAGCATTCTAATGAGAAAATAATATTTTCAGTAGGTCTATAAAAACATCTCAGAATAGTTTGGGAGTGTTTTGTGCACCTGTAATCCCAGCTGCACAGTAATCTGAGACAGTCTGGTAAAAATTTGCAAAATTTTTCTCAAAATAACAACAAAAATTATGGGGATTTTTATGGCTAAGAGTGAGGGAATCGCTTGATCCAATCCTCACCAATTTCAAAAGGAAAAAGAAATATAAAAAATAAAAATGAATGTATGTGTACATGAAGAGAGAGGGACAGAGCATATACCTGAGTTGAAGGAACAAAATTCCACCTGACAGAAGAAAGACTTTTGTCCTTGTTGTCCTTTGGAAGACTTTTTTCTATTTTCTGGATAGATAGGGTGAATAAAAAATGAACATGGGAAATGTCTCCATAAGACACACTCTTACCAGTGTCATTGGTGATCTCATTTTCTGGGCAAGGGGTGCAATCAAAACAACAGACAGGCTTTCTCTCCTGAGAGGTTTTCCTAAATCCAGGATGCCAATTCTCACTGCATACAGAGCGGGGCATCTGGGTAAAAATATACATTGGTGATTTCTTAGAATTTTATCAATCAATCAGATCCTTTCTATACATAAATAGTATTACCTATATGTATGTGTGAGTGTGACATTTAACAGTAAAATTTTATAAATACTTACAAAATATAATTAAGCAAATTGACTCCTTTCCAATTCATTGGAAAGCTAATCAAATAAGAAAATTGATGAAACTGTAATTGAGATATTTAAATGCTATAGTTTCCCATTACAAGATTATTTGGTGAACAAATCTAAAAAACAATATTTTGGTTATTTGTTACTGAAGTGTTTTATAATTATATCCAATGTACCTCTGTAATTCCTGTGGCCCACTCAATCATATCATCAGATAAAGACAGTTGTTGACCATGTGGAACATGTGGGATAAATGTTCCCAATTTGACCTTAAGTCTAAGGCCTTCTGGAAAATTCCAAAAGTTAAGAATGTCATACTCTACTTCCAGTTTGCTTCCATCATTCAAATGCACTTGGTCTCCAGCAGGATTGTTAAATTGAATGTTCCTCAAAATTGGGTGTAGCTAAAAGAGAAAACATCCAGTGCTGAACAGGGCTTCATGATTAAGAAACAAACGAACTAGGAAAGCTCCTAATTACCTTAAATTTTTGTTGCATAATGCAACACTGACATTCAACACTGACCAGCATTCAAAATGATAGAATAAATGAAGTTTTGTGGAAGACAATATATCTTGTTTTTCCTAAAAAGTCAACAAATCTCAGGTGAAAAATTTTACACAAACTAACTTAAATAAAATTTTCATGCAAGTTAGAAATAAAGTATAAAACTTTTTTATTCTTATCATTCATGTTCCCACAGTTTATAGCTGCAAAAGGAATATTTTGCAAGCAAAAATATGGTAGCATAAAGTGAGAAATCCATGATAATATATTTATTTATTTATTTATTTTTAAATTTTATTTAAAGAGAAAACAAAACAAAACAAAGCAAAACAGAAAAAAAGGTAGCAACAATACAAAATTACAAGGAAATAAAGAAAAGAACCAAAGACACTAAGAAATCATTACTTGATAACTTACATACTGTCATCTTGGAAATAGTTGTTCAAGTTACAAAGTTAAAATATATCAACTATACATTCAAACAATGAAACTGTTAACAGTTATGCTCCACGATCTAACAAAAACAGTAATATAGTCATTCATATTACACACTTAAACACACATGAAATTATATCATTTAGAGCACTTTCTTTTACTCTCTTTTTTACAGTAGCAATTACACATTTTGGCTTTTTTACTTCTACAGTTCTTATAACTTTTTACACTAGAGATACAATGTGATGTTTATAAATACATTTCTTAATAATTTCACTAATGAGGATAGTCTCAAGGTGTCTCCATTTACCTGTGAAGGCCTCAAGAGCATCCTTCTTCATAGCTGAGTAATAATCCATTGTATAAAGATACCACATCTTTTTCATTTGCTCTGCGGCTGATGGGCATTTTGGTTGCTTCCAAGATTTAGCTATTACAAATTGTGTTGCTATGAACATGGCTGCACATATATCACGGTGATATGACCTTTTCATGACTATATACTTAATACAGAGTTTAACACTATTTAAATTCAAGAAAACAAACACTTCTTTTATAATTATAGAAGCTTATGAAAAATATTTAGCTTTTTATAATAAATATATTATCTAGGTATATTATAAATACATTATAAATATTTAGATATTTATAATAAATACATTATGCTTTAGAGAAAAGTAATGATCTTGTTTCATATGGATGTTTTTGATGCCAGGGTTTTCTTGCTAAGTGACTACTCCTACAAAGCTCAAGATTAATCTCTTCAAAAATGACCTTCTGTGGAATCTCTTGTGCTTTTGGATAATGTGTTCTAAATTTCTCAGTGTGGCACCTTGATTATATTGCATGCTACTGCATAAAAGGTGGTTTAACTGCCAGGGGGAAAACATCATCATTTCCTTGTTTCCCAACAGTGGCCTTTGTACTTTTGCAAGAAGCATCTCATGGAGGGCATGGGCCACAGCATACACAGCATTGTGTGACTCCAATCTGTCATGGTCATGTAAAACTGATTCCAAGGCAGCTATGCCAGAGAGGCATTCGGTGTACAGCCCTTCAGCGAACAGTCAGAAACAGAAAATGAGCAGTGAATATATTTCAACCAAACCATTGTGAGGTAAAAGTCTTCTGGGTACTTGGAAGTGTTGGCTTGGTGGACAAAAGCTTTGAACTGAGGAATTTCTTCATGGTGGTTTGAAAAAATGAGAGTTCCATGGAATGAATTAAGGATGAAATTTTTCCCAGTCATGTCTGCATGCCATTGCAAGTTTGTGACCCAGACTTTCCCTGTTAGTAAGTATTGTTCTGCTATGGTTCACATCATTTAGGAAATCAGTGTCATAGTAAATGTTTACCACATTTACTTGTGATGTTTCCTCGGTCAGGATAATGTATTCCTTTGCAAATGCTATATGAGATACAAGATGAGTTGAGACCATTTTCACGAATGCTACATAGATTTTTTTCTGTCCATCTCTCTTGTCACATCTGAGAGAAATTGAAGTCCGTTATGACATTCCATAATGACCAGACCCACCCATGTCCATCTGAAATAAAGCAGCAAGGAAACCATAGCAAGAGACAGAGATGTGTCTTTAGGGGCTACCTTATAGAGAGAAGAAACGTGTCCATTATCCCTTAGCATAGGATCAAATGAGCCAAATGTAAACTAAAAGGAAACAAAAATGAAAGGAATGTAAGGGAAGTGTTGACATAAAGCACTTGCTCAAACCTGGAGAATACTACATATTAGCAGTAAGACATAGAAGGAGGTAATATTCATCAAGTCTTTTTATTCATATCACTTCACAAATGTTTTTAAGAAAAAGATGAGGCACAAATTTTTAGGAAACATTTTTGTTTCTTTCTTCCCCCTATTTTAATGTAGAGAAAAACTTTTTAGCAAACCAAGTCTCTCTGTACGTATGCATTTAAATTTCCCAGTGGTTAAAATGCATTTAACCATGATCCTTCTTCCATCTTATTTAGTAACCTTATAATATCCCCAACAAAAACCCCATTTTCTCTTTCCCGATCTCATTCCTCCTCACTTGTGGAAATTTGTAGAGTCCCAGGAAGGTTCCAATATGTGCAGAAGATGTTCCTGATGTTCCTGTTAACAGTGCTACAGACTTTCTCTCTCTCCTACAGGAGTAATTAGGGTTGTCACTCTGTCCTGTAATCAAAATGAAGGAACTCTCCAGCATCCTCCAGTGACTGTACATGAAATAATGGAACTCATATCCCAGAGATATGTTGGGTAAGAGATGAGGATTCTTGTTGATCTCTTCTATGGCAAATACAAAGGCTAGAACATTCTGGTAGCTGTTAGGGATTTGCCTACATGGAGAGCATAGAAGTTTTTTGGTAAAGACTTAATCTATTGCAATCCAGCACAACAGCATTTATAACATGAATGCTCATGCTTCTCCCTCAAATTCATGTTATATGAACTAAAGTGTAATTGTGACATTATTAGTGATTTGTTGAGGAGATATAATTAGGGTTATATTGGGAATGGACTGAGGATTACTAATGACTGAGATAACTGCCTTGGAAGTTTTCAGGCCAATTGCTTCATTTACCTAATATACCAGTATACATTAGCCAAAGAGTCACTGATAAGCTAAAAAACAGATACTTTTGCATTTTATACGCCAAAACTTCAATATCAATAATTATTGTTTTAATCACTCAGTTGGTTCTCTAATTTTATACATCAGGCAGAATTCAGGAGACAGCCTATCTAAGGTTACACAAAGAGGGACTTATTTCAATCTTTGAAAGAACTGGCCCCTATGGGCTCTTAGATTTTATAGCTTAACAACACATAGTTATATACTTCCTATCATAAAAGTGATACATATAAAAATAGCAACAAAGAGGGAAATAATGTTAAAGAAAATATCAGTGACAGTTCAAGAAACTTGAATTTGGGGTACATATGATGTGGTAAAAGGTTGAAGCTGAGTTGCCTAAACCTCTGCCTCATCAGAGTTATGCATCTGTAATTCTGAGCAACAAGTTCAAGGCAGAAAGTATCACAGTCCTAGACTTACATTAAACTATGGTTATAGTGATAAAAATAGTATAGTATTGGCAAAACCTGTCTTGCAAATCAAGGAAACACAAGAGAAGATGCAGAAGCAACTGTAGGCACATCAACCTATGTGATCTTTGGCATGGACTAAGTCCCTTCACTGTATGATAGGTAGCATTTTGAAATAATTGTGCTGGGAAACTGACTATATACATGGTAGTGGTTGAACACTAGGCTATAGACAACTGAACTGTAATGAAAATGGATTAAAGTTTCCATTATTAGCTGAGAAATAAAACACCTGGAAGACAAAACATAAAGAACACTTGAAGACACACCTGTGGGCAAAGACTTTCTGAGAAAAATCCCAGGTATACAAGAAATGTGACCAAAGTGTAACAAATATAATTACATAAAATTACAAAGCTCTACACAGCAAAGTAAACCACCAAAAAATTGAGGAGACAAGATACAGAAGGAGAAATACACTACACTTCAAATGACTAATACATAAAATATGTAAAGAACTCCAAAAATAAACACTCAAATTAAAAAAAAAACAATGAAAACTGAGAAATTCAAATGATTGGACACTTCTCAGATGAAGAAATACAAACAGCCAATAAATAAATGAAAAAGTGTTCACATTCACTGACCATAAAAAATGCAATTAACTAATACTGAAATTTCATCATCCTCCAGAGAAAAAGGCTGCCATGGAGAAAGCGAATGGCAACATGTTCTGGCAAGCTTGTGGGGAAAAGAGGTAGCTTTCTTATTGTTGATCGGAATGTGAGCTGGTACAAGTACTATGAAAAATGATATGGAGAGTCCTCAAAAATCTAAAAGTAGAAATTCCTTTTAACTGCCTTACATCACTGCTGAATACATTCCCAACAGAGTTACAAACAACTTTTACCCATGTTTATCATCACAAAATTTAAAGTGCTCAATCTTTCTATTTTTTAAAATTTCATTTTAAAGTGGATAAAACAGAATAAAACTAATCAAAACAAACCAATGTCAGAGAAGCTCAGTCTTTCTAAAAGCATCTGTGTCCATAAACCATTGAATAGATAAGGAAAAGTTGATATTTCAAGAAAATGTTGTAGTACTCTATTGCAAAGAAGGATAAATTCGGTCATTTGTAGGAAAGTAGATGGACCTTGAGACCATATTATTAAGTGAAGTAAATCAGACACATGAGCTTAAAAATCACGTGATTTCTCCTGAGTGCAAACTGGATATAAAGTGTGAAATAAAAACAGATAACAGAAATGAGAGAGAGAGAGGGAGAGATAGAGAGAGAGAGAGAAGAGAGAGAGAGCTTTTGCAATCCAGCATGGATGATATATCTAAAAGTGTATATTATCTTGATTTAGCATAATTGTCTCATGTCTTTTATATGTGCTTGTTGGATCAGCCTGGTTGTCAATTGGTGTATATATAATAATTAACTGTATGTGGATGTAGATGGTAACTAAGCAAATATGATGCTGGCAAAATAAAATCGTGAGGGAGAGAGTGAAGAAAAAAGAATGGAGTTGTTATTTGGACTCACTCCCCACGATGAATAAAAATCACTGTGTATAGCAAGCATGCACTATAAAATTAAAGTTGAAAAATCTTTTTTAAACTTTGAAATAAAAAATAAAATTAAAAACAATTTTCCAAGTGGCAAAACCTAAAATATTGCAGGCTGGAATTATTCAAATATTGCTATTGTGCTCAACAGAGTTGAAATGGACTGTCCAACACATACTGAGTCTGAATTGATTTGCAGGTCAGTCACTTCTAAAATGACCAGGGAGTAATGGGACACAGTGGTGAACATCTGTAATCCTGGCTTTGGATCAGGGGGCTAAAGCAGCGTGATTGCAAGAGCAACCCATCTGGGACAGTTTAACATTGAGCAAATGTCTGCAGAAAAATTTAAAAAAAAATTAAAATAGGCCAGTGACCTAGTTCAGAATGAAGGCCTGAGTTTTCATTCACACTAGTGAAAAACAAAGTGTATCCTTCTAGTTATTTTTAAAATTAACTTTAGTAGTACAATGTATGTATAAAAAGTGATCAAATTCATCATAGAGAATTTGTACCTGTATGTGATATATCTTGATTCCTGCTTCTTTCCAATCCTATCCTCATCCTTCATTCCTTATTCCTTTCATTATTTAAAAAGGTTTGTTTCCATTTATACATCTTTTATCATTTTTTTTGCTTTTCCTTTCCTTCCTTAATAGAAAGTGAATACATGGGACAATTAAAGTATGTTTTCTATAAAATTCTCATGGGCTTGCTGTAAATACTGAAAAAAATTGACCATAGAATTATCCTGAAAACTCACTGCAAAAAATAATAGTTTTTAAAAATATCCTCACATTTCTGCAAAGAGAAAACCAGTATGTTTTTCAAATATAGACATTTCATGTTCTCAGGTAACTAATGAGAGACATTTAATATTACTATTAATATTTAAATGTAACAAACAAAATTTCTTTCCACATTCATCCAATCAGAGCACAGGAAGTGTCAGATATTGTAACCTGGTTGATTTGATCATTGGAGAATGTAAATATATATTCTCACATTGCTTTGCATTCCAGAAAAAAATGATATTAGTATTTGATATCTAGAGAAGAAACTTACATGGAAACAAAACAGAAATCTTTTTAATTCAAAACTAGGTGTCACTTAAAGAAGATGTCCATAAGTCATAATGACAGTTGATAGAGGGCAGGTACAAGATTACATAGGAAACTACTGCAGCCCCTTCCTGTAGATACTGTGGTAAGAAAACTAGTGGAAGGCTTCCGGTTGAGAGGGGTGACTTCCTTGGCATATTGTGGGTGAAATTTATTTTGTATTATATTCATGAGTATATTATTATGTTCATTTTCTCTGGCTATAGTAAAATAAGACAGAATAAGAGCTACACGGGCAAGTGTGCTCTCCAGCAGAGTCATGAATATTGCTCTCTTCTCCCAGCATGAGTGTGTGGTAGTATACATGGAACATTGCCCACTGGGAAAGCTTCCCTAAGCTGTGTCCAGGGATTGCTGTTGTGATGGTGGTAGTTGTAGCAGTGGCTATGTCCGTTTTGAGAGGCTTGGTCATGTACACATTTGGACTAAGCATAAAGCAAGCAGGGGACTCTGCCAAGCTGGCACTAAGGTCTCTAACCCTTAACTTTTGAATGCATTTTGTTTTCTCTTGTTAGTACTTTTTTAAATGTTCCAAAGCAGTTGAGTATCAGGAACATTTTGAAAAAAATAGTGATCAGGGAAATATGTCTGTGTTATCATCAGCACTACTTCATATCATTCTGGAGCTTCATAGCCATAAAATAAATATTCATTAAAATATCAAGGAAAAAATAATTGACTGGGTTAGCACTCATTAGTATTTCATAAAAGAGAAAATTGTCCAATTTAAAAATCTATGAAAAATTTGATAAATCAAGGCCCACAACAAAATGTGTGAACCAACCAAAGTATAAATACATGAGAATTGTCAGTCTTCAATATAAAATTGCTATCTTACAGGACTTTTTGAATAAAAATATGTATGTATGTATGTATATATATATCATATATATAAAAGTTAACAAATTTTAGGATATTATTGTGTAATAGGAAGTAAAGATTTAAATGAGAAGGTGAACTAGTGAGAGGGAAGTGGGAAAGGACAGAAACAAAAAGAAAAATGGAAATATAAGAAAAAATTAAAACAAGGTTTGTTTAATAAAGAAGTGAAGAAGGGTTGAAAGAGGGAAGGGGAGTGGGAAATAAAGAAAAATCAAGATATACAGGTTCAGGTTCAGGTTCAGATATGAATAGGTTCAAATTTCCTATGATTTTTGTTATTATTTTGTGCATTCCAAATGTGCAAATATATTTAATAAAAATTTACACTTAAAGAAACAATGTTCTCCTAAGTATATAATGGCAACAAAGAGTATATTTCACACATGTTAACACTCATTAAAATTTTGTCAGTGGGATGGGGATTTAGCTCAGCAGCATAAGCGCCTGCCTTGCAAGCAAGCTGCCGTGAGTTCGATCCCTAGTACTGATAAAAAAACAATTTCTGTCAAAGTTGCCATTACTGTAAGAATAGAAAGAAGAGTTTTTCTATGATAAAAGCCAATACTTTAAAAGTAATATTTTAGAAGTAATCTGAAAAATAATGAAATGATAGTGTAGAAAAATAAAACATTACATTTAATGTAAGGTTATAACAAAATAAAACAGAAATGCGGCAATGCAACAAAATAGGATAAAAGAAATGAGCTTTGTGTAATTTTTATTAATTTACATATGTATAAATATGTATAGTGATTACAACACAGAGCTTATATTCCAAATAACAGACACATGTTATTTCATGTTATTTATATTGCAAGAGTTGTGAAAAACATAACTGCAATTATTTCAAAAACAATTTGAAGAGGCAATAAATAATTTTGGATTAAAATATATTTTATACAAATAAATATGGAAACGTATGATAAAGAGGAAAAAAATCAAAAGGAAGTAAAATTCTGCTAAGTAAAATTTTCTGCTTATTTTAGCATTAAAATGATATATGCAAAATATTTAAAATGATCCCAGTAAAACACTTTAAAATATTGGACATGGTTAACTAATTTATCCTTTAATGAATATCTAAAATATTTTTGAAGTAGTGGAAAGCGTTTATTTGATGTATATGTCAAAAATATGTGTAAGAAGCATGGTTTACAGCAGCATAGAAACAGTACATCTAACTTCATAGGTACGTATAGGTGGGTGCAGAAAAGCCTAATGTATTATTTTGACTATTTCAGTTATTAGAACCATGGTATTTCTGAATGCATCAATCATCTTCTGTTGGAAAATATTAAACACATCTTTTGCAATACAATGTTGATCTACAGGGAATATACTGATGCAAGTTTCTTTCAAAATTTATTGTAATTTTGTTTTGATTTTAGCAGGAATAAAAATTGCGCCATGTTTTCCTTATTGCTTCTTTTCATTGAGAAAGTCAGCCTGAACATGAAAAGCTGTTGGAATTGTAAGGACAGTCACAGGTTTGTCATTTGATGGATGTGAAACTGGGCCCACAGAATAGCAGACTGATTCCCTGAGCCATTGCGAGTTAAAGCAGAGGACAACAGCGAGAGAAGACAGCTTCTCTCCCACTGCAAATGGGAAGGCACAATGTCTAGCATCCTTTAAATATTCTTGATATCTGATGACAATTGCTAACTGATCAGTTTCTGGTCCTCCACTATTTTCAGAAAGTTCATGACCACACAGGACTGCCTAAAGCTAGACTTCTTAGGTTGCTTTCTCAGATCCTTCACTGTTCTTATGCTGTCTATTCATTATGTGCATCTGGTGACCTCCATCCCCCTCACTGGCTATAAAGTCTCTTTGGTTCCTGCAGCATTCAGGATGTAGAACAGACACTCCTGATGAGGGGAAAACCCCATGTCAGTGTTGCTTAAACTAAGGGTTTTGTCCTTATTAAATGAAATCCTTACCATTCTCAACAAATGCAATGACTTTTTGTTAAAGGTTTCAAGTACTTGACAGTAGAATACCCTGATCCATCCACTCAATATTCCTGCCTTCCTATCACTGTCTGAGAAAAATATTTTACACCATATAGTGGAATTAAAGCTCATGGAACATCACATCAGTAAGGAAAACCGACAACATGGTTTGGAAAATTACATGAATGAAAACACATCTGCCACATATCATATGACCTGCCTGTTCTGCAAGCTGTTCCAGAGACCCGGGTAGAGGGGATGCTTAAACTCAGGTAACATAAAAAGACCTTGTCTCAAAAGCCATGGCATTGTGTGGAAAAGTATCTAGCAAAAAAAGTATCAGCTGGCTTTGCGACATGAAGATAAATATGAGAAAAATGCAGACACGTGTGAAAGGAAGGTCAATGTTACCTTTCCTTCAATCACTGCTCCCAATTACAGTAGCACATATGGCTTCAGCATCTGACAAAACCCAATAAGTCATTGTGTCGGTAGAATCCCTGTACCACACAAGGGCACAGTGACTCTACTAGTGTCCTCTGACTCTGTGCAAAGTTCATTAACTATGCATTTGGCTGCAGAACTTATGTCATAGTATCTGAGAACAGAGTGTTTGCATGAAGAAGAATCAATATGGAGGCTGAAAACTTTACAGATGAGTTATTCTGTATTCTTTTCTTGTTTTGCAGGTCCAGGGGTCATGGAGGACAAACAATAGAAAGCCACAACATGTACATTATGAGAAAGGAATCAAATATCTACAGTATGAGTCTACTGGTAGGAGGTTTTTAATAGCAGTGGATTCTCTGTAATGGTATAAGATATATTACAAATTATTAAAGAAAATTAGAAGGTCAGGCATTAATCTATGTTATTAAATCTTTTATTCATTCAAAAGTTGCTTATCATGTTTGATATATTGTATCTCTGGTTTTATTCCATCTAAAGTAGTTCTCTTTGTTTTTTGTTTTCCACAAAAAAGGAAATTTTTAAAGAAAGCAGGAAATATATGTTAGGTTGTGTCATTATGATTCAAGTTAAACATTATTTGGCAGGAAATATCCACAATGTTGTATATTTTCTACTTTATCATATTATAGTATATATTATCTTTTCATTTCTTTTGAAGTGATGTTAAGTTTGAACATATTTTAATCCTTATATTCCACAGTTCTCCACTGTAAGTTTTATTTTCCTTTTGACAAACAATGCATAATCTTTGAAGTTATTATTTGAAGGCATGTGCTTGTTGATTCTTCCAATACCCTTTGAACAAGTGGTTTTAGTGTACATTGACAATCACCACCAAATTCAAATATTACATTGAGAATTGTAAAGTTGCAATTTTTCTACAATTTATTTCTGTACTTATTATCAGAAACTACTTTGTAATGAAAAGTCTCACAATAATTTTATCTTACCAATAATTCTGAAAAAAAATTCATAAACAAAAAAATTTTACAGAAGCTAGTATTCTTTCATTAGCATCACTGCTGCAGCATGATTCCTGCTATAGTAGGGATTTCAGTTCTACAAACAATGAGACAGCTGCTTGGCACTAAATTGAACATAATATCTCAGACCCTGATTTAAAGAACAACAATCAGAGTACTGTGTAGTGGCAGATGTATCAGGAAGGAAGCAGGTATAGTACAGTAAGGTAGTGGCAGATGCATCCTTCAGGTTCAACTACAAAATGTGAGAAAGATTACAAGGAAATTCAAAGTAATTCCTGGACAGTACTTTACAGCTATGTGTGAGTAGGACAGGGCATCATTAGAGTGAATGAGTATGTAGTCACCCACATCTACTTAGGTATCATCCTTCCTGACTACCAAAGAGAAAATAAATACATGAGAAAGACACGGTGCCATAAAGGAGTCCTTCACAGGCTTTACTTCAGTGAAATCAATGTAGTAAAAGCAAAAAAAAGGGAGAAAAGTCCCCCAATTACCACATCACCATTCTTGTACACACTGGTGCTCTTTCTGAGTAGGCAGAGTTCATCTTCAAAACTAAATGCTAAGAGGGATTGCAGCAAGAGAAGGAACACAATGATCAACAGGATCATCCTGAAGAACATCTGCAATGTCATGCCTGATCAAGGAGGAATCTTGCCATGTCAGCCACTAAATACATATATCATGAGTTTATCTATGTGAGAATGTCATTGTTTTTGTGTGGGGTGGACATACTTATTCCCTTGACCCTTTTCAGCAAAACCTCCCAGAGGACCCATTTGCCTCCTGGGTTCTGCATCTGAGGTCTGGTGTCCAAGTAAAAAACATAACTTAGAAATTACATTTGAGCATTATTCTGTCCACCTAGATGCACCATGACCCTCCTCCTGGGAAGATTTGCTCCTCAGCCTGTGTCAATAAGCCATCTGGGATACTATCTGTGGATTACAGTAGAGGTTCAAGGTTAAATGTTCACTGACAAGGTTTGAGATGGCCAAGGCCCAACCAAAAGCATCTGTCAATTAAGTGATTCAGAGTATAAAACAATTTCATATGCCCAGAAGTATTTTATCTATCACTCCATATTTGGCATATGCTTATCTGCATGCTATGGATAATTCATTGTATCAATTTATGAAGTTCAGAAGTTTAACTAAGAGACTCATCAGGGAGCTAGAGCACTTAGTTTCTTAAATATCCTCATACTGTGCAAGAGGAGGGTATAGGGAGTTTGAGAGTGCTACATCTGCCCTGGGGATCGGGGAGTGTGTAAGTTAGGAAAAGGGACTTGCTCTTCCCCTTTAAACCTGGCTGTTTTGCTGGCTGCTGCATTGAAGTGTTGCCCTGGGACCATCCACTCTGCACTAGAACCAGCAGATTATGGTATGAAAACCCCACAAACACTGAGATAAACAACTCTTTCATTCCTTAATTTTGGGTATTGGGCATTTTGTCCCAGCAATGAGAAAAAAGTAATCAAGACAGAATTTTGAACCTGGAATGGAGTCATTTCTGTGACTATATCTGAACCTGTGGTTTAAAAGCCTTTGGAAATGGCTTGTGCAAAGAGTTTGGAAAGTTCAGCTATGTTTCCTGAAAGATTATCCCTAGAACAGTTTCTGCTGTTCTGTATGGGAGATTCTGGTCATATCTCAGAAAACCAGTAAAGACCAAGCTCAGGAGGTTTCTGCTGGGAAAAATGGACTGCATTTCTTACTGGACTCCAGAAGATGTATGTTATGGTTTGGCAAAATGTTTCTCAGTATTTTGTTCCTATCTAGAGACTTTTGCTGAAGCAGGCATTAAGGTGGTGGGCTAAAAAATCTGGCAGAAGAAATTTCAAGGCAATCAGATATTGAGGGTGTGGTATGACTAATGTTGAGGGTTGTTAGCCAGATTTAAACCTTGGCAGACTCAAAACTGAAAAAGTGAAAAACTTTTCTCTGAGGGAAAATCTGGGGAGCACCATGATCCAGAATGGGAGAAGCCACATGATATTCCAAAATGGCAACAGTATAGGAAATTTGTTTCTCCAAGTGGATTCAGAGTGTGCAGAGATCCAGGCACCCAATTTTTACAGCTAAAAGTGAGAAAAGCCTGGCCACATGTCCAGCTGTCAGCAGACCTCAGCATCATCCATGAAGTGCTGGTTTTAAGTGCATATAGAATGCAAGAGTTGTGAGGATGAAAAGGTTTCCACCTTGATTTTATTTTCTTTTTTTATTTAGAAAGAAAAAAACCAAACAAACAAAACAGAAAAAGGGTAGCAACAATACAGAATTCCAAAGGAAAAAAGAAAACAAAAAAACCCTCTAAGAAATCACTAGTTGATATTACATACTGTCATCTTGGAAGTAGTTGTTCAAGTTCCAAAATAAAACATATAAAGTAGACATTCAAAGAGTGAGACTGATAACAGTTCTGCTCAACAATCTAACAAAAACAGTAATATGGTCATCTATCTTACCCACTTAAACATGCGTGCAGTTATATCCTTTAGAACACTTTCTTTTGCTCTCTTTTGTACAGTAGCAATTATGCATTTTGTGTTTTATTACTCCTACAGTTCTTATTACTTTTTACACTAGAGACACAATGTGATATTTATAAATATGATACTCTTTTTTGTCATTGCATTGTCAAATGCATTGTCATTTCATGTTGCTTTGTTGTTTTTATAAGTTCTATCCTTTCAAGATCGTTATCTGCAATCCTGCCCTCTTTTTTATATAAAGAGGAAAAAAAGCCCTCTTTTTTATATAAAGAGGGAAAAAATCCAACTAAACAAAAGAGAAAAAGGGTAGCAACAATATAGAATCCCCAAGGGAGAAAATAAAAGAATGGCAGCAACAAAAACACTAAGAAATTGTCACTTGATAAGGTACATACTGTCATCGTTGGAAATAGTTGTTCAAGTTACAAAATTAAAGCATATTAAGTAGACATTCAAACAGTGAGACTGTTAACAGTTCTGCTCAACAATCTAACAAAAACAGTAATATGGTCAGCTATCTTACCCACTTAAACATGCATGTGGTTATATCTTTAGAGCACATTCTTTTCCTCTTGTTTTTACATTAGAAATTACACATTTTGAATTTTATACTCCTACAGTTGCTATTACTTTTTACAATAGAGAAACAATGTGATATTTATAAATATGATTCTTATTTATTTCACTAATGAGGATAGTCTCAAGTTGTCTCCATTTCCCTATGAAGGCCTCAAGGTCATCTTTCTTCATAGCTGAATAATATTCCATTGTGTAAAAGTACAACAAAATTTTCATCCAATCTTCAGTTTATGGGCATCATGGTTGTTTCCAAGATTTAGCAATTAAAAATTGTGCTGCTATAAACATAGATGTACATATATCAATGTGGTATAACCTTTTCAGTTCTTCTGCGAAAATATCCAGGAGGAGAATAGCTGGGTTGAATGGAGCTTCCACTCCTAGTCTTCAGATATTTCTCCATATTGATTTTCAGAGTGTTTGCACCAGTCTACACTCACACCAACAGTGGAGCAGTGTTCCTTTATCCCCGCAGCCTCCTCAACATTTATTATCAGTTGATTTCTTGATGGCAGCTATTCTTTCCGGTGTGAGATGATATCTCAATGTTGTTTTAATTTGCATTTGTCGAATGGCCACTGATGGTGAACATTTCTTCATATATTTATTTACCATTTGAATATCTTCATATGAGAACTGTGTGTTCATCTCAGATGCCCATTTTTGGAGACAGTCTTTGAATTAAGGGGGCTTGATGTTTTTCAATTCTTTGATATCAGAGTAATACTTGACTCCAGGAATGAATTAGGAAGGATTGCTTTCTTTTCAGTTTCATTGAAGAATTTAAGGAATATTGGAATCAAGTCTTCTTAAATTTCTTTTAGAATTCAGTGAATTCATCAGGACATGGGCTTTTCTTTGGTGGTAAGTTTTTTTTTATTACATTTTCAATTTCAATATCTGATATTGGGTTATTCAAAATTGCTTTACCTTCTTGGATGAGCTTTGGTAGTTCATGTGTTTCTAGAAGCCTGTCTATTTCATCTATGTTTTCCTCTCTATGTGAGTAGAGGTTTTCAAAGTAGGTACTCCTAATCTTTTGAATTTCCATGGGATCTGTATTAATTTCCTACTTTTTGATCCTTATTGCATGAATTGTTTTTGTTTCTTTTTCTTTATAAGGCTAGCTAGAGGTTTGTCAATTTTGTTTATTCTCTGAAATAACCAGCTTTTTGATTCATTAATTCTTTGTATTTTTCTTTTAGTTTCAATTGCATTTATTTCTGCTGTAATCTTTACTATTTCCTCTGTTCTATGAGCTTTAGATTTAACTTGCTCTTCTTTTTCTAGAAGCTTGAGATGAAGCAGTAGTTTTTTATTTGTGCTCCTTCTGTTTTCTTGATATGAAAATTTATTGCTATATACCTCTTAAGACTCTGTTCATTGCATCCCATAGGTTACAATAGGTTGTTTCTGCATTTTCATTAAATTGTCGGTATTGCGTTCTTTCTTCTTTAATTTCATCTGTAGCTCACTGGTTGTTCAAAAGGTTGTTATTTAACTTCCACATATTCATGCCAGTTTTGAAATTTCTTTTGCCATTAATTTCCAATTTCAGAGCGCTATGGTCAGATAGTTTGCAGGGGATAATTTCAATACCTTTGCATTTACTTAAGAACATTTTGTGGGATAATACATGGTCTATTTTGGAGAATGTCCCATGGGCAGATGAAAAGAATGTGTATTCTGATGTGGCTGGGTGGAACACTCTGTAAATATCTACTAAGTCCAGTTGCTTACAGGTATGATTCAATTCTATTATTTCTTTGCTGAGTTGTTTGTCTAGTTGATCTATCTCTTTGTGACAGTGGGCTGTTAAGATCACCAGTAATAATTGTGTTCTTGTGTATTTGGTTTTTCATGTCCTTTATTATCTGTCTTATATAGTTGGGTGCTCCTATGTTTCTTGCATATATATTTATAATTGTTAGATCTTCCTCTTGAATGTTTCTTATGAGTATGTAGTGACCTTCTTTGTCTCTTTTAATCATTTTAGCTTTGAAGTTCACATTGTATGCAAATAGAATAGTTACTTTGCTTTTTTCTGAGTTCCTGTTGCATGGAATACTCTTTTCCATCCTTTGACTTTTAATCTATGTATTTCTTTGCAGTCAGATGCATTTCTTGTATACAGTATATTGTGGAATCCTTTTTCTTTTTCAATTCTGTCAACCTGTTTCTTTTAATATGTGAATTGAGACCATTTACATTTATGGATATCACTGATATGTACTGGCTGCACTTTGCCATGTTGGTTTACTTTTTTTAGTTTTCTGTTTTTCTCCCTTGTTTACTTTCGTATCTAGCCTGCTGATTTCTTTCTTGTGTTGTTATGGAGATTGTTGTCATT